>JABJVR010004424.1:0-14723 GCA_025773905.1 Chitala chitala
TCTGGGATGGGCTCCAGGTTTCCCCACGACCCTCACCAGGAATAAGCGGTTAAGATAATGGATGGATGGATGGATAGTGTAGTGCTACCGATGTGTATGTAACCTGTTCCACAGAGCAGCAGGTATGGGTCTGGACTTACAGATGTTACAGTCTCAAAGTCAGATGTTACCTTCAGCAACATTCCAAAGATACCCAAGTTTCTCAGTGGATACATACTGAAGTTGGTGAATGTAACAAATATATCACGTTGAGCTAAAATTTTTGCCGACCACTTAAAAACTGCCACACCTTCATCAATGCAATTTTATAATGGCATCTCAGGGAACAGTGAACTGAGAGTTTATATTGGGTTTCAGTGGCTCTTAATGTACTCTGAGAGAAGTGAAAATTCTAAATCCCCAGTCCCCGGACTGGAAGGGTACTTACGGTCAACAAAGGAAGTGAAGAGCATCCGGAACCGGCTGAGCCTGCTGTTCTCGTCCGCCCACAAGCGGACCACGCCGATGCCATTGTCCAGCATCACATCGCTGGCCACGGTGCTGCAGAACTTGGACTTGAGGTTCTCGATAGCGCTGCTGCCATCATACACGGCCACAAAGTTCTTCTTGCACTCGTTGGAGTGTTCCATCTGATACTCCAAGAAACGCAGATATATCTGTGGAAAAGCAGGAGTGGTGACTTACTAATGCAAGACACCTCCAGAGGTATGAAAATGAACCTGGTACCACCTCAGAGACCGTTTGGGCCAGAAAACACAACTACATTGATGTGTAAATTAATAAAGTAATCTACATTAATTAATAAAAATGTGATGGGTAGGTGCCTTGTCCAGCGTGTCCCCTGCCTTGCTCCCTAGGCTGCCCGGGATAGGCTCCAGGCCACCTACCACCCTGTGGATAAATGGTTGGGTAATAGAAGGATGGATAATCCACAGAAAATGGAAAGGGGCAGTGAACTTTAACAGAGATGAAAACATATTTTCTAAAAATACTTTAAAATACATCATCTTATATTTGATGATATGTAGTCAGAATATGTGGCTTTTCTCTGCATGGTTCAAGTATTTAAAATATTTATAACTTAACAAAGAATTCCCCTGAAATCTCTTTACACCATGTTCACTATAACATAGATGATCCTGTATGCTTAAAGTTAATACTGGCAGATGGCTGTACCCAGAAGTAACAGAATGACATCCACTTCACCTCAGGATCCATAATTTTAGCTCAGTCAATAATGAGAAACAGCATTATCTGATTCCACACAACAACGATCAATCGTAAGTTCCAGTCTGAGAATACAGAATATGTTGACTGCTGTTTTTTTCAACTGTCCGCTCAGGAACCATATGACCTGTAAATTTAAAACGTTTTTTTTTTGTGACGGTACATGGCAGGGAATGATGCTTATTTTGTTCAGAATTGAAATTGTAAGGTAACGTCCCGCAGGACTGTGGGTTCTGCTGTTCCACTGCATGTGCGGGTTACTGATCTAGTGAGGAACCATATTACCCGTAAATTAAAAAATCTTGTTTGTGAAGGTACATGGAAGCAAATAATGCTTATTGTGTTTACATTTGCCGTTGTGCTGAGAGGCAACACATCCCGCAGGTCTGTGATCTCGTGCCTGGTGTCAGAGCTGCGGCTAATTTCAGACGTCCTTACAGATCTGTCAGCTGCAAGTGGGCCAGAACATAACAGCGCCCTACAAATCGAGTTGTTGCACTGCCCTCCACTCCAGTCTCAGACAGGGGTACTTTCTGAGCCCGGTGCCATATGTTTCAGGGAGAACACAGTCTTAGGGATTGGCAGCTCCCTTATCTGAGAACACTGAGCTAACCTTAGATTTCGGAGGTGCACGTATTGTCCAGATGCAGTCCACTGCATCGCCAGACTTTATCTTCTCTTCCTCTTCCACCTGACTAGAGTAAATCATCCCATCAGAGCCCCCAATTTCAAACTGGCAATCTGAATGGACAGAGAAATTACAGACAGAGAGAGAAAACAGAGATGCTGTGAGGTCAGAAATAATTTCCATCATGCAAATTACTGAAATGTGTCCAAAACTCACCTGGAATTGGATTTAAAATTCCTCCCACATGGAGGTGAAAATCTGGGTCTGACACAATAGAAAAACATAAAGGCCCCTTAGATTAAATGAGCAGAGATTATGCACCACATTATGGAAGCCATTTGAAAAGTTATATTTAGATATAATTCTGGTAGCTCTGAGAGCAGTCTTGAACAATATGCTACCGTAGGGAGCAGGGTGTCAGTCTTATGCCAAAAAGTAACATGGAGATCCTTAGCAACAGACACCATGTTTTTATATCTAGTGCTAATACATTATGTTACAGTTTAACTGTAAAATTATACAAGGACTTCAAAAATAAGAATGGACATATGGGAAGTTATAGCAACCTAAAGATCCAATAGATCAGGCAAAGCCATAAGTATACATATAGATGTAATATTTATATATAAATATTTATATATATAGTGGTTAGGTTATGACATTAATCAGATGTACTATTATAAATCCGCAGATGTTTATGTTTTTAATGATTGCTGTATATTAATGGCGGGTTGTTGAAAGGGAATCATGACCGTGGAAACACTGTACCTGCAGTAAACGTGTACTTGACCCGGAATCCCAGGCCCTCCAGTTCCTCGTCGCTCGTGAACTTGATCCACATGAAGCGACCCGTGGAGCGGACCACGCCAGGACTCCGCGGGCCGCAGAAGCGGTCGATGAGCGGCGAGAAGCCGAACGGGCCGTCGCGGACCTCGATGTGGTCGAAGCGGCACTCGAAAGAGGGCTCGATGTAATAAGTGTCGTCGAAGACCAGCTCGATCCTCTGCCGGGGCAGGGCTGTAGCACGGGGTGTTGCACAAGGCACAAGCGTGAGCTCATGCTACCGACAAAAAAAAAGCCACCTGATTTGCCTCACAGACCCCTCCTACACCCGACTTTCAGAGCAAGGCACACGTTTACCGCTGTTCAAGGGAAGCCACAGCATACACTTTATGGGATACGCGACAACGATCAGTGGATTTTCTTACACACAGTGACAGCATAATAATACAGCATCTCTAAGAACCGCGAAACAGACTTAACTGCAACAGACAGCTGTCAACACACAGTAAGGTCCGTTTATCGGGGGAGAGGAATAAGTCCATCGCTCTTTGCACGAGGCCCCCAGTGTCCTCACAGGCTGTCAGTGTGTGAAGCACAAGGGACATAGTAATGACCGGGGCTGCCCCCTGGCCACGGGCCAGCAGCAGATGTTTGTAACAGTGAGGTGTGTCAATGAATAAAGGAGTCATTATAATGCTGAAAGTTATTAAATAAGATAATTCAAAACGAGCTTCATATTACAGCCGCCTAATCTTGCACTGCTGCATAACGTCCTCTTAAAAATGCATCAGCATTATCACTTATGGCATCAACAGGATTTATGGCAAAACTGTGCCTGGCTTTTGATAGCATCTGAACAAAAGCAGCCCACCTGAACATGGTACCAACTGGCAGCTGGCACATAAAAATGAATGTCTGGCTTCCCTTCTTTGTCGAGGTCATAAGGCCTGCTTATTTATGGTTTTCAATGCGGTGTTAAAAAAATTATTGTGTGTGGCAAGTTGGCAAGTTTTATTCACTTGAACCAAAAGACCTTGTTCTTGGTAACACAGCAGAAACTTCAGTGGAACATGGGTCATTAACCACATTTATATTAACGCAGAGTAACTTATGTCCTGGGTTTATTTATGAAGAGGTGCTGCAAGGATGAAACCTATTTGTGTCTGATTATCAGCCAAAGAAATACAGTAACAAGTTTTTCCCTGTTAGCACAGACATGACATACAGTATGATAAATTTGTTACTTAACTACATTTAAACAAACAGACATAAAAAACTAAAAGCTAATTTTAGTAATGCTTTATTCATGGATTACTGGAGTAAAAAATGTCTTTATTAAGATAGAAATGTTGAGTACCTTCCAGGATATAAACACACTCCTTGTTTGGGGGGTATGAGTTGGGGTAGTTGGGGGAGGTAAAGAGACCCCCGTTGAAATTTCGTACCCAGGTGCCACACTGTCCTGAAGTTCTAGATGTCTCCGCACCATTCTGAAAATCTGAGGAGAAAAACAGGTTCAAACAAGCAGAATGAGGGACTCACCAAAGGCATGAAGTGGGTCACACAGAACCAGACCATGCAGTGTTCTGCTTTTTGATCTGTGCGTACACGTGACCCACAAGTTCTGGTTTGGTCTTTCGAAGAAAAACCCTGATTATCTCTCTCTCTCTCTCTCACACACACTTTGTCTCTGTCTCTGTCTCTCTCTCTCTCTCTGTCTCACACACACGTATTACTTTGTGATTTCAGTAAGTCACAGGTTTGAGCACTTGAAATCAGAATCTGTTAATTTCAAAGTATCAGTTCAATGTTTGTTGCTTAGTTGTCACAAAATACATCATTATTTTCACTATTTCATTAATTTAATGGTCTTCCTAAATGTCCATTCTTATTTTTTTAACATATTTATTATAAAGGGGACATTATAAATGACAAATAGTTCCTTTAATATCTTTACGATGAACAAAAGCTTTTACATGCATCAAGAACATCAGTTAAATCTGTTTTAGCAACTGGTATGAGCAGAAAGCACATCTAACTGACATTTAGAACCAGAAACCAACCTTTAGTCTTCTGCGCCAGTGCAAAACCGTGTTCAACCAGAATGAGGAAAACCCAGGCTGAAAAGAAAATTAAGTATTATATTACATATTTTCTCAACACAAAATCCTACCTAAAGTAACAGCAGAGTATTTAAGCAGTTAAAAACTGGTAATTTATGGTAAGTACATTCCTAAAGGACACGACATCTTTTACCCTCTTAGAATTTTAATCCAGTAATGTCTAGTGGTAGAATCAATTCATTAATCCCATACCAACCCACTGGCGTTTGTATTATTCAGTGTTCCGTTGTGCAATACAAAGTAAAATGAACACCAAAGAAAAAACATTTAGCACAGAAATGTATATGATAACTGATGTTGCTACAATATATGGATGGTATAAATTTAAATGATTAATTTGTATTACATTAATATGGATAATGTCTTCTTCATTATCTTAAAGATGATATGGTCTATATAATATCTGATTCTTTATTTGTTATGGAATGAAGGAAAACATCTGTTTGTTAACAAAAAAATTTCAGTACATGCTAAATTATATTCCCATGGTCCTTTTCACCTTGCAACAAAGAATTCCTTCTCAAAAGGCAAGTGAAATTCTTTAGCAAAATGGTCAAATACTCGTTAAGAACCCAGATAACTAAGACAATATTCAAAAGTAGATACTTGCAGCTGTGACATCCCCTTTTCTCAACTGCTTAACAACCACACAAGTGTAAACAATTTCAAATTTTAATAGCAATCTTAACATGCCAATTATCTGCACATTATCTGCTTAAAGGATTTACACATTATTATCAGATTATCCAAAGTAAATGTAACTGTTTATATAGATTGATGCTAACCGAAGTGAAATCAAATCTCTTACAACAACAGAAACCTGCACAAAATCTGAGGCTTAACTAGCCATTAACAGGCTTTATACAGTAGTTCAACACTTGTTTGTTGTGGGCTAATGAAAGTGAGATGAAAACAAATGCACAATATATAGATTATATGTCTAAGAAAGGCCATGATCACCATTGCAATTAAACTACTCAACATATCAAAATCGATACTTTTTCAAAAGTCAGTTGTCATGATCTAATTTAAGATTTGTTTCTATACAAACCAGCTGATGTCTAAATACTAAATTGCTGAATATTGCATGAGCTGTGGGTCTTACTTCCATGTTTCAGACTAGGTTTAAGATGCTCTCTCCAAAGTATGTCATCTACATGTCAGGGGTCCTGTTTCATATAAAGTGTCTGTTATTTCTCTTGGCCAGGGACAGTCAGATCAATGTGCTATTGGCTGCTCGTGGTGGCTCTCTCCACAGAGACATTGATTACTCCAGACTTCACTTCTTGTGTCTAGAACCCAAGGCTCCCTAACCCATCGGACCGTTTATGCAACTGGTGGGAGTCCCATCCATTTTCACCTTTCCCAGTCACAACAGATCGATTGTAATTGTGTTTGTACCTCCTGTGCAACCCCGTGTCGCAAAACATGAGTTCAGGATTGGCATTACACGCAAGCATTTTCAAAACCCGCTCAGCTAAAAACTTAAATATTAAACGGAATGTTTCATTTTTGTACCAAGCAGACCAATCACATGGAAACTGCTACCGTGCCAGACTCATTCGCTCTCACGATCAAATGTATTTTTTTGTCAATCTATCAATATCTACGTCAACAGCAGGGGGCAGCATCAGAAACGCAAATACTAGAAATGACACTCAAATATGAAGAATTTCTCATATTTATTAACAGTTATCAAGTTTACCGGCTTAAATATTGGGCCAGTGTTTCAATGCAATCGGATTTATGTAATTAATTGTAAACATTGCATTGTATTTTTATCCGGGGTGCCACAGAGACGTGGAAACCTAGCATGATTCCAAGGGCTTACAACTGACAGGATCCCTCAAAAATTACAGTACAACATACCACCTTAATGTAATATAACATCTAACCCAATACCTCTTGCAAGACCCAAAATCTCTAGTGGCAGCCCTGATTCTCATGTTCAAGACCAGCTTTGCTCAATACATGTAAGGAAACAAGTTGTGCTTAACTAGAATACAGCAATCAACATGCAGGCCCTTCTTTTAAAGAGTCCAGTCAGGCCAGAAAAGTACATGCTACCTCCTGGAGCTAGCATGCCAGATGGATTGCACAATTTTAAAGCTTGGTATTGCTACAGACATACACTGCATGTAAAAAACATCAGCCACATATAACACATTATGATGATGTGAAGCCCTTTTTAAAATGGTTAAAGTGTGAGAAAAAAACACCTTTGCAAATGAAAGGGTATGCCAGCTTTTCTGCAAAACGGGCTGTTAGCACACCCTAAGTGCTTGGATCTCAAGCTAGACAGGCACTGCCTCCCACTGCATTACCAAGCTGGAAGGAGTTTCAGAAACCCATTCTCCTTCTAATCAAGCTGCCTTGGAAGGGAGGGAACCGATTTAGCTGGGAGCCAGGAGAACGATAGTGCCTTGATTAACAGCGTGAAGATGGGCATCAGAATTGGCGTGTGGCCACACAGGTTTAGGAGACTAATGACAGCCTGCAGAACTGTGACTGAGAATTAAAAAACCCTCCTCCTTTTCTGTGTAATAGAAATGTTTATCTGTATATTTTATATTTAGACAAGCTCCTAAGTTTGGAGTGTAAACCTATTTGTTTCTCTCTTTTCTGCAACAGCGTCTGACTGTGATATGAAAAGTATATAGGAATGGTTTTATGTCAAAACATGTCACCAGCGTTATTAGTTTTAATCTCGTCAATTAATTTTGAAATTAGAAAATTGTATTACACCCGCTTGGCAATGTACTATTCTACCATTAAAAGGCGTATCTAAAAGGTTAACTGGACTGTACTGTTACGTCAGTAACAGAGCTAACTCCGAGGATAAGTTCACCTGTTAGTTATGGTATGCTTAATGAAAGGAAAAGGAAGGGAAAACAGCCGTTATAGTCCACAAGACAATGAAATAACATAAACGTAATTAGGAATTTGGTAAAAAGGGGTTTAAGAAGTACAAATGACAAATATCAGTCCTAAACCACTGATTTCAATAGAATGCTTAGACTTCAATATTTGAAATAGTATATACAGTGTAAAGAATGCATCAATAGCACATAATACCAAAACCGTCGCGATATTAGACGTTGTTATTAAATGATTCGAACAGAGCCGAGATAGTCTGATTAAACGATGTACAGGCTGGGACCTGCCAGTTAATTTGTTTTATTTGTTAACATCGTGGCAGCGATTGCTGGCCCGACTTTCACTCACAATTTCACGTTAATTATTGGTATCTTAAGAGTAAAGTCCAACTTATAAGTACACAGCGCACGCGTGTACCGTGTGTTTCACTATAAAATATAGACAGCAAATTCGGATGCATTCACGTAAATTCGGTTAATCCCTAGCGATTCCCTTCCTTATTCTTACTACAGACTAACTGTCTATCGTATACTTTATCAGCGTCTACACTGATTTAATCCTGTTAAACACGATCTACAGCACATTACATTCGCCTCAACGCCAAAAGCGTCATATGCATTTTCTTTCATTCTAAAACTACCGTATTATCTATGCATGACTAATTGTAACACGACTGCAGAATTGTATTGATATCCTTTCTTATTTGTTATAATGTTTAAATAGCACACATGAATAAGCAGTACGATTAAAATAAATGATATGCATAGATTGTCGTGTCCAGAAAACCCCAGATTTGCTTTAAGCACGCATAGCAGCGGTAACGAAGCCGGCTGTCGTGGAATAAGGGACAATCTGAAGACAGCGTTTCATGGTCTGGAGAACATTGAACAGGGACGGCACATTGCGTCCCAGCGCAACGCCGGGCGCTGTCCATTCAGCACCACGGACCGCCGAGGTCCCTCAGCGTAATTTAAGTTTCATTTCAAAGGCAGCCTGAGCTGAGGTTCGAAGTTCGCGTATGACTGTATAACTTAGGCTCAACATTTTAAAATAATGTTTCGGGTATATCCAACCTGCCATGTTGACCTGCGTGACCGAGCACACTAGGAGATTTAGTAAAGTTCAAAAACTTTTCATTTCTTAGTTTAAGGATCAGTATCTAAACTAAAAAGAACTAATAACGTTTATGTGGTCTTTAATTAAAATGGGCATTTCTCCTGCAGGTGGCGGTCTGTTTTTGGGTGTTCGCAGAGGAAACGTGCATGTTTGTATAAGAAGAATGCTTTAAAAGTGGAATGCCTCGATATTCTGTAATGTTTTTTATTTTACTATTATTTATAACTGACATTGTGTTTCGCTTTATGGTTATACTACAGAGTAGCCTGAATACATTTAGTAGCATTACGTGGGAAAAATGTCATTAAAATTAGCTACTGTACTGCCAACAAACAAACCTTTCCACCATTAAGGAAAGCAGACTCCTTCACTCAAACTCACCTCCCTGCATTTCACTTCTTTGCTTAAAATCCAAATAAGCGCGCCGTCTCTATTTGCGGAGGAAACCGCATCTGTCCGCTCCGCGAACCCAAAACACCGAGGCGCTTTCATAAAATCCAACTTTCTTTAGTTGCGTTAATCCCATTGTGCAGGCAGTGCAAATTGTGCTCGAAACAACGTCAAAAAAAAACAAAAACAAAAACAAAAACTACAGTTTCAGACCCAGTCGTTTTATGCCGTGTACTTCCCTTGAATCCATTAACAAAAAGACGGAAAAATATTTCCAAGTGCAAACGGTGCTTTGGAGAAAAGAACGCACGCAGTCCGGGAATTTCCGCATGGAGATGGTGCGCTCTTGGTCGCGACTGGATCGCAGCGCTAAATGAAGCTCATTTAACTTCTGGGCGCTGTTTGCTTCACTGAACAGCTTGTACGCATGCACTTGTGTTACCGAGCGCACTGTTCATATTACACACACCACCACCAGAATACGTTATACGCTGATGTAAGGGGAAAAGGCGGTGATAAACATACAGACAATACAAACCAGACATTTCTCATTCGCCTGATAATCTGTTTCGTGCAATTGCCCAAGGTAGTTTTTTATACAGTAAATGCGTCTGCATGTATACGTGTATGTGACATAGTATAAGTTATATGAATTCATAGCCAGTTTATTTAGAAAACAAAAATTTATATAGTGCGCTTAATAATTTTAACCCGCCAGTCTAATGCATGCTGAAATAAGTCAAATGCAATAGGCTCTTTAACGGTGAGATTCCGGCCACCGTATTAAATATGAATGCATATCGATTTCCCTGTGACTCAAAACACACCGAAAGCACACTTTAACACACATTATTATTTAGAGGATATGATACTTTGAAATGCCGTCTGACACTTGTAGGACCATATATCGACTTTGAAATGCATTCTCCGATGGAATGGTGACGTAAGTCCTTTCTGAAAGTATGAACTAAGTGCTATAATTCGCCTTTCAATTTAACTCCTTGTTTACTTCCATATGAAAGAGGCGCAGATGCTTCGAACGCACATCCGCGTCATGATCGGCTGTCAGCAGCGGAGAGTCGTGCAAACAAGACCGGTTTGCAAAATTAATTCCATTCACATTTATTGTACGCCCAGATCAAGCGAACATCAAAGGCAAACTATGAATAAGACTAGGTAAAAGCAACGCTGAAAACACTGGACATAATTACATAACCAAACAATCAAGGAATTATGCAAAGTGCGAATCTATTTTTCCTGAGTGTGCAGTCAATTAACATGTAATATTAGTCTATTATCGGGACTTTGTGCTCCGTGATGTATAAAACGTGACTGAAAAACTTTACACGGAAGAATTTCGTTTAAATTTAGAGACTTCCATTATAATATTAAATACACATTTGTACCCAAGAGAGAATGTAACATCAGTAGGTGACCATCCTAAAGACTAAAGTCATTAAGCATACTAGATAACGTTTGACAGAAAATCAGTAACGCACCAGTCGCGTTACAGCAAAACAACCGTTAAATAAAGGAAAATCATTTTAGCTGATGTGAATGTATGAAAACTTCTGGAATTAAAGAGAGCTCAAGTGTTTTGTTATTTCATTCTCTAATCACTTATTCCACCAACAAATAGAATCTAACCACAAATACAGTATTAGCAATATTATATGCACATAATACATTTTCTTATAACATTTTAACATAAACAGAAAAGAGGTAATGTGCAACCAGAATTACAGTCAAAACCCAAAATGTACAAAATAATGCTTTTTTGGCAATTTACAGCAGTTTAAACATAATTTCAAACTGTGGGAAAGCACCTAGCACAGCAAAATGACAGAACAAACATTTAGGGCTACGAAAATCTGAAATAAATTTTGTAAAGGGCATGGATTTTACAGCAGGATATAGCATACAGTAGATCATGCACGGTTTATTGCATCATCAGTTCTATTATGAAAAGTTGACTTTTATAGATTAAAGAAACAATATTTTGGGATAATGGAAATATAAATTCACACCCATAACAAGTTACTCATAGAAAATGCAAAAGAGTAGGGATACAGCAAGCATTAAGAAAATGGTTTATTTAATAGTTATGACTTTAATATTCAGGGACTTAATCTGGGGGTCTATTAAAATTTTCAGTACTCCTAATAGAACTTGAAAAGCGGCCAACAAACCATGTGTTGAGTAAGACACATCATGCCCCATTTTTACAATTAAAGTACAATAAAAACATCGGAGTGTGTGCAGGAAACCAGCGACTTGGCAACTTGTCGGTTTAACCGAACCGACCAAAATGGGGCGGTGAAGATAAAGGGCAAAGCCAAAGAGATGTGGTGATGTGGGAAGACGAGAAGGATGCTGGCAAGAGAAGAGAGGAGAGCACAGCGAGGAGATGTTCACACACACCCAATATTCACATGCACGCACACACACAAATGCAGAGAATCTACCAGGCTGAGGTAAAGAAAAAGCAAGGCATCAAAATACATAATTTTATAAATAAAAGAACCCATATTGGGATATAACCAGTTTTAAATTAATTTAGAAGAGACCCATTTATACAGTTTGTAAATACAAACATTGACAACAATATATTACAAAAGCATGAAATCACATGTCCACCAGCAGGCAAAAGACGCACAACGACAAAGAGAAGCTAAACCGACAGGAAATTCTTTGCTTCTGTTGTGAATGTCAGGTAATGTTTTCATACTGACAGACCCCAGTTTGGCTTGGTGCGCTGTTAACAAGTGCGGCAATACATAAGGAGCAGCTAACACTGGTATCTTTTGCTCTAGATATGGTAGATGGACATCTTAGAGTCCTTATTTGACAAAAAGCAGCCCACCCTTAAAAAAAAAATCATTCCAGTTTATTGGATGAGAAATGAAGCCCTTCCCATGATGTAGGATCAAAATTGACTTCCTGTGTCACCGTCCATCTTTCAAACGTTTCCTGATCTCACATGGCGTCGAAGTGGAACCGGTGGGCTTCTTGCCTCTTCTCCCGATCATCTGCTTTCTGTAACGCACAAGGAAGGGGTCAGCACAGACCCTCACTAAAGGGGGTACGACAAACTCCTACATCTGCAGCTACATTTTTATATCTTCACCGTGATCAGGGAAGAAGAGCTAGTTAGTAGGAAGAAAAAAAAAACCATGCAAAATAATTCCAGTGCCATTAGGAATTTTTTCCCCACTTCACATCTGCCCTCTGTGCATTATTAACACGCTCATAATTAACACCCATCTAACTTGGGGGTGGGGGGGGTGTCAGGGAACTATGTCAATTTCAGCAAGATCTGGATGGCTGCCATCGCATCCCTGTACAAAAACTGCACCCCGCCCCCTAGGGCAGCTGCCCTTTGTTGTGCTCACTTCCACAGAGAGACGTGGGCGGGGAGTGGGGGCACGTACTCGGCACAGCCTGGATGTGAGGGGGGGGGGAATAAGCAGCCATGAGACGTGGAGCTGCTACTCTGCAAACGGCTGGCAGACGGCCCCTGGCGAGGGACACGGGCACGTGCCTGCACAGGTGCCAGCGAGCGGACGAAGGGCAACGGCAGGCGTCCGCGCGGGCGACGGCGGGGTGCAGGTGCGAGTTGCTGAATGAGTGACCGTGCCCACGTGTGTGCCTCTACGGCTTCTTTAATGATGCGGACCGAGCGTCGGCGCTGGGTGGCAGCCAAATGAGGCGGGCTGAGTCAGTAACCAAGAGGAGATCTTCAAAGACCGATAGCAGGGGACAAAAATTCTTCCAGCAAAACAGAAGGGCGATGTACATTTATTATTTTTCAGTTTTTCACAACAACACTATTACTACTGCAAGTGAGGATTCTAAATGACCCATTCTGATTTCCACCGATTCCTCACCTATGTCAAGCATATCCTACAAAAACAGGAATGCCCAGACAGTACACAACACCCCCTGACACACAGGACTAACTCCTCACCGTGTGACCAAGGCGGCAGGCTACATTTGCAGCTGCACTGTACGCTGACTGAGCCGGGGCCTGCACTGTTGACACTCACAAGGGCGTACATATGATGATACGGCAGACATTTCTCACACAGGTGCCATGAGATGACCTATTCCTCACTCCCTTCCATCTTATTCTCACAGCAGCCAGACACATGTAGACAACGTCAAAGCACAGCACTGCCAAAATGTCTCTTCAAAGGACCTGCTGAGGGTGTAGTCAAAACTGTTACCCCATTTGTTTCTATTTTAAATTCATTTCTATTTTTAAGCAAAGCCGCACAGTTATACAGGGAGGGTGCAGAACTTCAAAAATACTCTAAAGCTAAGATTGCACGAACAAAATGTCAACTAGGGGCACAGATCATTCTATTAAAAAAAAAAAAACTCACTGGGGGCAATAGAAATCAGACAAAACATAGCCCCAATTAGGCAGGCAGAGATATGAGCAATACTAATCCATTACCTGAGCTCGTCCATCAGGAGAATAATCATTCAATCAACCGCTAATCAAGACAAGAGCGCAAGAAGGTCTTTTTTTTCCCCTGAAACATAATTAGGAGCCCAAAGTCCTTAGATATGGTCCCAACATGTTATTTTAATACAGTGTCAACTTCAATAAATTCCTCACCCAAAATGATTTCTTTTAGCAGGCTGCAATTATGCCGCCTTCCTGCGTGCATAATCAGTTGCCTGTGGCAGATGGCGGACACAGGGTCGATGCTGTAGACTCTGCACAGCCGAGCCATCGCCAGGGAAGGCCGGGGGTAGCAAGAGAAATCTCTGGGGGGCTCAAAGACCCCAGCAACCACCACCAGTAAATCCCCCCAACATACAAGCAGGGTGCTCTGCTGTTGGGACAGAGACTGACTGGAAGTAATCCAACATCTTCTGTACTGACAGGGGAAAACTCTGATTGTCTGATGATGGGGGCCACCTTAACATCATCTTTAGCATAAACCTTCAAATTTCTGTATCGCTTTTTGAGTATATCAACACTTTTTTTCCACAGTTTGTGAAAACACCAGCTTTCAGTATTCTGTGTGACATATATGGAAATCCCTTATGACTGAATGATTTGAAAGGTTTCAGGGGTGTTTGTCTGTTTCAAGGGTATACAAAAAAAGGTGCAAGCGCGCGCGCACACACCCACAATGCAGGGTGATCTCACCTCGCACGCACGCACACGCACACGACGCAGGGCGATCTCACCTCGCACACGCACGCACACACACGACGCAGGGCGATCTCACCTCGCACACGCACGCACACACACACACGACGCAGGGCGATCTCACCTCGCACACGCACGCACACACACACGATGCAGTGTGATCTCACCTCGCACACGCGCGCACATACGACGCAGGGCAATCTCACCTCGCACACGCATGCACACACACACGACGCAGGGTGATCTCACCTCGCACACACACGACGCAGGGTGATCTCACCTCGCACACGCACACACACACACACGACGCAGGGTGATCTCACCTCGCACACACACACACACACGACGCAGGGTGATCTCACCTCGCACACGCACGCACACACACACGACGCAGGGGGAGCTCACCTCGCAC
>JABJVR010004425.1:0-14723 GCA_025773905.1 Chitala chitala
GAAGCCTGGAGCCCATCCCAGAGCACATAGGGCGCAGGGCAGGGGACACCCAGGGCAGGGCACCAACCCACCACAGAACAGGAAAACAAGAATCTACAAAAGAATCAAAAATAAGAATCAGATGCCACATACTAAAGGTGAACCCAATCAAAGGTCAGGGTCAAACTGCAAACATTGAAAAGAAAAAAAAAAACATAAAAATGGCTTCCAGGGTAAAATTGTGCAGGAAAGTAGCAAATCTAATTTAAAAAACTGCACCACTTACCTAACCAGTAAAGGAAGGTGCAACAGATTGTTTCCAGTGCATTAGATGCAAACGTCTCACAAGTAAGTTAGAAAAGGTCAGGGTGCTAGTTTGAGAAACACTGAAGGCAGCAGTCAGAGGGAAGATTTTAAGAGACACATTAAAGATTTTGGAGAGACATTCAGATACAGACTGTCATAACAGCCGAAGTGCTGCTGAGGACAAGAGCATGTGACATAGGGTTTCAGGGGCTCGTTTACACTTGTCACACCTTGGATCAGCTGAAAAAAAGTCTAGCAAATCTGGCATTAGAAAAATGGATAAGGTGAACTACTTTAAACTCAAACCAAGCCTTGCACAAATTCTTGAGGAGTGTATCTGAGATAAGACAGCTTCAAACACTGTAGGCAGGGCCGGTCTTTAAAAGATACAGTGCTCAAACAGTCAGCTCTTTATAATCTTCTCAGTACCACATTAACAAAGTATCGTAAATTCCATCACTAACTCCAGATCCCAGCAAGTAAAATTTTGTGTTACAAAGTAAACCTAATATTAGCTCTGTGTTGATCATATTTGGAACATTTATTTCACTTACAGAACTAATTTGTATGGTAATGTGGTTTATTCCTGCATGTCTAAATTGTATAATGTGGTAAAATGAATGGATGGATGTATGGTTTATCTCGCACCAGAAGCATGCTTTTTTGCTGAGCCCAAGCTGGTGTTTAGTTTGTCCATGCTCAGGGATGACCTCTGCTATTCCTGGACAATCTGTTTGGTGTTGGGAAGCCCCATCAGACTTTTTAAACTCTGAGTTTTTGCACAGCACTACATTTTCTCTTACTACACTTTTTACTACATCTGTATGTTCCTCAGTTTGGTTAAAAAGGAAATCTCCAACTAAACTAATTAAAGCAGAAGTGAAATAAGGTACAATATAAATATACACTCATTAATCATTCATAAATTCAGTTTCTTTGTCGACTTTTTTTAAACAGTGTTTACCCAACTCAGGGTCACGGGGTATGTTGGTCTTTTATAAGTGTTGATGTAGTGCTTTGGTTATGGATCATGACCCAAACCCTATAATGGAACATGGAAAGTAACCTTACAAAGATCTTAGTCTTTCAAAAATTAGACAGTTTCAGTGAGTAATAACCAGTGTAATGGACACTATGATGTCTCTTTGCACGTTTATTTCCATTAACACACACGTTCTTCACAGTTTGCCGCTAACAAAAATTTCAGTGCTACAGACCTCAAAAAAATGACCATACATCACAATGAACTCTCTGTTGACAGAACTTACTACTCATGACGCATAACAAAAAGAAAAACAAGCTAATGGATAGTTGGTAAACAAACAAACAAACAAATAAATAAATAAATACCGCTCCTATAATCAATTCTGTCATTCATATCCTGTCAGCATGGCAATTATTGGAAAGTGCATTGGCTTTTCCATGGACATTGAACAAGCTATTTGCTTCTACTTGTGATGTGATACCTTTGGCTGGAACAACCCAGTGGAACAACCCAGTGCTCCTGTCATTGGTTCAGTAATCTGGAATTTCCAGCAGTGCAGTCATGTGCATGGGTGGAAACTGAAGGATTTACTATCCACATCATGAAATTTTAAAATATCTGATCTTTGGTGAAAATTTTAAGTGAGATCTATCAAACTTCACTAATGTCCTTTAGGAGATAATGCGGTCTCTGGAAATTCTATGTATGCAGGCCTAAAAATATGCTAGCAATTTTGCATTAATTATATATTAATATAAAGCAAAACATTGAAAGCCTGAGGTTCACAAATGGTTTTGTGGATTATCAATTGCCCTCCCTGTTGCCACTAATTCTGGATAATAGAGCAGCTGAGTAGTTTACCTGAAATGTACCATCTTCCCCAAGGCTTCAACAACAAACCCGGTTTCATGTGTTACCCATGATGCAAAGCAGTGGAACAAAATGGCGGCAGCAGCATAAATGATTCACACCTTCCTGAATGTTGTTGTTTCCTCAGCACAGCTTGTTTACCTGTTCAGTTGTAGCATTACAGTCATTGTCAGTTGTTTGGGTGCCTAATTTAGTGCACTTCCTTTTTTAGATCTACAAGTATCGACTGTTCAACAGAAATTTTCATTAATAAATCAGTTCAGAGGAGGATACACCTAGTTGTGTGAACTATTTGATACAGTAATTCCAGAAGAAAACCCAGAATCCTGCTATGACTTAACATGTTACACTCTTATTTTTTATTATATAGTAGCACAGAGTCCAACATATTCTCCATTTAGCATATGTATCTGTGACTCTGTTCCCTGCTGTTTTTAGTATGCCATCCACAAAGCAAGTGCAGCTGTTGTGACCGTTCACACTAAAGCATAAAGCTAACATCCGACATCCTCCCACACCCGCTGAGAAGACCTAGGCATAGTGCTCAAGGGAAGGCACTGCCTGCTTGTTTGTGGAATGGTGTCTATTTGAAAGACAAAAACACCACAGAGGAAATAGATGCATAGTGTCTCTGGGCCTGGCGACCCCCATATGGACGGCCAAAAGACACTAGTGACCTTTTGTGCCCCAGCTGCCATTTTCTAATTTGCCTTTTGATTAAATCTGTTTTTTTTTTCATCTTCAAATCAATGCCAGTTTCAGTTTCTTGTCTCCTTGCTGCCGAAGCCAAGATTTGTTAGTTGGCTGAGATGGAACGTTTGATTTCAGTGTTAATTAGTTTGAGTCTAATGGGTATATTCTAGAAACAGATGCTGCCACTGAGTTGGCCACTCTGAAACCTGTCTTCTCACCTGCTGTGTGCCTCTAATTGTTATTTAAGGGCACGGTTACTGGCCTTTTCTTATATTTACTGCATATGGCTATAATTAGACCAGTGGACTGAGTAAAACAAAGACCGCTTCTTTGGAAGAACCGCATACAATGTATTGGCCACCTTCTGAAATGTGAATAAGGCATACCCTGTCATAATTAGCATTATTGTCTTATTCGGCAGAGCAGCAGAAAATCAGTTTTATTGCTTTTTGGTTTTTTTGCTTTCTGTTCTCTGTTGGGTTTGAGTCCCTCATCGTACTACCAGTCATAATTTTCCTTCTTCATCCTGCTGCAATTATTATGTCACTCAGAGCCAAAACCCTGCCCTAAAATCCAATGCTGCCACTTGTCTGGTTTGTGAAGTACTTGCTGGTCATGTCCTCAGACTCATCACTGCCCCCCTCCCCACCCCCCTCCTTCATCAACCTCTGCCTGCCAGCTCTGTCAGTGAAGGCCAAAGGGGAGGGTGGATTGGCAACGTCACATCTACTCAGTCTCAAGCTCTCCTGATAGCTCCATCTGGAACTCTCTCTGTCTCTGTCTCTCACTCAACACCATCCCCCTCCCGCGCACACAGACTATACCATGGTAACCAAGACAAGCCTCTCTCATCTCCACAACTACAGCACAAGCTGACTTGGACCTATGGAAGTTCAAAACCCCTTCCACCATGTGACCTACATGAAAAACATGATGGACAACTAAACACCTTTATAAAAGTCTTTTGTACATTTTTTTCATATATAATTATTCAGTGGGCATATAAAAAACATAAGAAAGTAGAAAAGTAAGGAAACAAAATACTACGGTTGCTTCATTCATAAGATGGAATTTAGTGACTGCCAGACAGTTAGCTGAGGGTCCTCAGTGACAAACACACCAGGTGACTCGGTGATTATATGATTCACATTGTAAGCCCTGTGAAGGAGCTGGGCTCCTGCTTTTGGTCAGTGAGCTGCAGGTCTTTCAAGGCCCTGTCCCTCTGAATAATGGCTCTGCCTTTTACAGTGCTGTAGAAAGCAGTTTTTAAGAAACGTTTTAAGAATATTATTGACAGCAAGGAAAGCAAACAAACAGCCCCTGCAACAAATCAAGACCAAAGTCTTACTAGAAGTGCATACGGATCACCAAACTGAAGCTGTCTCATTTTGGACATGTTATGAGAAGTACCAATTATTTGAAGAGACAATTATGCTTGTAAAAGTTAAAGGGAAAAACTGAAGAGGACAACCGTCAATAAGATGGATGGATAAAGTAACAGGAATTATGAACACGCTGGTGCAAAGATTAAAGACACAAACATAAGACAGATCACTCTGGAGAAATACTATTCATCTAGCCAGCAGAAGTCAACATTGACTTAGTGTCACATACTAGTAGTATCAGAAAGCACGGTTTTCATTTAGCTGATCTGTGACAAGAACCTTATAAGGAGAAAAAAACCTGCTTGGAGTAGGGCCAGCAGGTGAAGTTCACCAGTTCTTTATTACTTATTTATTAAGTCCACATCCACTGATTCCCAGTTTTAATAATCTATTAGCACTACCTGTTTGTCAGGGGTTTTGTGGAAAGGAACCTTCAAGAGGCTTGTAGGTGAGATCTGTTGAAAAGTAATGATCTGGGGCTTGGACCCAGTATCAGTGTAGTGTCTCGACATGTTTCTGCTAGACGTGTGACTTCAGCTGCTTTGTGCTACAGATGAAACCGAATGATTTAAAGTATGAACAATGACAGAGAAATGCTGTTTTCAAGTTGGGCCCTACATACTAGTGCATGAGTTATATTAAAGCTGATCACGTGAGGAGAGGGAGGGTTGAGACAATGTGCAAGACTGGGCCATACTCTGTCACTGTAATGATCAAACATGACTATTGCTTTCTGCAGGAATAGAACCATTGACAAATGATGCACCCCCTTGCATAATGATGTCAATGTCTGGCTCTATTCTTTTAGATAGCTCAGTGCCATGATGAGTCTGGAAGCTTCTCTCCCGTTTACCTGTTCCTCCGTCTGTTTCCTATGTCTTTCCACGTCTCGTTATCTCGAGTTTTTGCACATGCTGACGTCTTTATAACACTTCATCTTTCCGTTCATGTCTTCGTTTTTTTCTGTCTCCTGTGCTCCTTCGCTGTGTTTCTGTGCTTCATGCTGGGTGGATTGAAGGAAATCAACAGGTGTGCAACCCCCCCCCCCCCCACCCACATAGTACTGAATTGGTCACATGATCATACATGTCCTACTTTTTTCTTTTGATGTCGTGTTGTTTAACAATGGCAATGAAGTCATGGCTTGCATAATAACGTGACAATGGTATTTAAACCAAGCCAAAGATTACTGCAGTCTCGCCTGGAGCGTTGTCCTAGTTTCACTGCTTTACGCTATTCTTTCACTGGGATTAAGGGTTTGTTTCAAGACTTTTTTAGTGTCAGATTGGGTTTTCTTTTTCATACCTGCAAATCTGCCCCAGAACCCTTACATCACCAATGAAATGCTGGCTGCAGCGACCATGCCTCTGTAGTTAATCATTCTTAGTGGGCAAGCTTTGGTGTACTCAGATGCAAATCGTTCATTACTTCTGTTGCTTCTGGTTGGGGGTTTGGTGTCCAAGTCCAAAGAAGACACAACCAGTAAACAGACTGGGATCTCTTCTTACTTTGAATGTCAAAGCTGAAGAGTAAACCTAGTCCAAAAGGTAGGGAATCAAATGTAATTTGCAATGCCCCAGAGTCTCTGTGCTTCCTAAAATGCAATGCGGGACAAGACTTTCTGTGAAGCACCTCACAAAAATGTCTCAACTAAAGCCACAATGCACTCCAGCGCAGGTGTTTCTAAATCTGTTCTGTCTCCCTGTAGACCCGTTGAACAGAAAGCAGTAACAGAAGCTGTGCTAACTGTATCAAAAGCTGTCTACAGGTCCTGTCCATTTTCAGTAATTTCTTATCCATTACCGTGGTGGTGGTCTGAAGCCTGTTCTGGGCAGTGTGGCCAAAGGATGACGAAAATCCACACAGGATGCCAGTCAGTCACTGATACCCATGTACACACAAACAGGCCGCGTGTGTTCTGTGCAGAAGAAGCCTGGATCTAATAAAAAACCACACCCCTGGTCATTCGAAGTGACTGTGTTGTCTATGGAGCCATTTTGAATTGAAACCATGAAAAAATAACACCCAGCTATATAAAAATTATAAACATTTATTGTGCACATTAATTTACTACAGAGTATTGACTACTGCAAGACCAAGGGAAGTGTATTACCGTTGTAGTATATGTCATTAATTTGTCTGCCCCTGTCTAATTTTCAAAAATCTTTTATTAAATGTTTTTCCACAGACAGATTGTAGTAGAAAAAATGGCAGCATTGACTGCTGGGCAATAACTGTCAACTTCAAACAAGGCTTTTGATCAGTTTTTTATATAGCAGCTGAGAAATTGTGCTGTATGCTAATGATTCAAATTCTTTCAAGTGCACATTTGTAGAGTGGCTCTCTGAGTAGCTGGAGGCCTTTCCTTTGTGGCTGTTGCACCAGGCTCTTTGCATTGGTGTGGCCTTGGCTCTATGTTTCCCCCTGCCTGTATGAGGAGGTACAGTGTGAAATTACCTCTCTGCTTTTTTATAATGACCTTTGCAGGCCTTTCATATTGATTCTTGAATGGAGGAACTGGCTGAATGAGAAGATGAGGACTGGAAATAGACCTCTCTGTGGCAGGCTGAGTAAACAGACATAGCTTCTCACCTCCATGTTCCCCTGTCTGGTAGCAAATTAAACAGATGCAATGAAATCAGATCCCAATATGTCAGCTAGCCTTTACTTTTCAGGATGAGCATTCATGGGTTGACATGTCTCACAGACTAAGCCACATATATAATAAAAATTATATGGGATGCTGTTAGATATTTTACAGATCTTCCTATAAAATGTGGCTCACTGTTCAGTTTTTCCCGAAAAACTTGAATGAGCTCTTTTTGTTTGAGAGTTTTCTTTATAAAACTCCTCTGCAAATTTCTGCCTATTAAACAAAAAGTAATTAGTTTACTTGAATGTTGTTCCCATTTAATGCAGTGCTCCAAACATTCAGGCCAGCTAGCAATGAGAAAGTCTTTTAATAGAATACAATGGGAATTGAAAAGCACAACAGTTATCATCCATCCATTATCTTAACCACTTATTCCTGGTGAGGGTCACAGGGAAACCTGGAGCCCATAGGGCAGGGTGCCAACCCACCACAGGGCACACACACAACAGGCAATTTGGACACACCAATCAACCTAACCGGTATGTTTTTGGATTGTGGGAGGAAACCGGAACACCCGGAGAAAACCCACCAAGCACAGGGAGAACAAGCAAACTCCACACACACAGACCCAAAGCAGGAATTGAGCCTCCGGCCTGGAGGTGCGCGGCAACAGTGCTAACCACCACGCCACCATGCCACCTTACAATGGTTATCACCTTCAAAAAAATGAGATTCTTAAGCAACGCAGAGTGGGTACAGGGCTTGAGTTCAGTCATTACAAGAAATAATTCAATCAAGAACAAGACATACTTTCCACTCCTGAATAACAGCAATACGCATTTATTGTCATATTTGCTGCTACATTAGCAAAGCACAACAAATGTTATTTGTTCTCATCCACATAATTTTAATTAATCCATTAATTTAACCAGACATTTTTTGCAGTCTAATTCTAAAATGAAAATTTTTCTGTGGGTGAGTAGTGGAATGGTGGCTAAATGGGTAGAACATCATGTCGGGATACAGAAGTTTCTTAGCTCAAGTCCCAGCAGAGCCATGTCTTTGAGCAAAACACCCATCGCTAGCTCCTTGGGCACTGTGTGTAGCTGGGATGGGTTAAATGCAGAGAACAAATTTTGTTGTGACATATATGTGTAACCTGTATAAGTATGCAATGACAATAAAAGCTAATTATTATTATGATTAAACTGTTCTTCAGTTTGACCCAGCTGCGTGACTTACATTTACATTTATTTATTTGGCAGATGCTTTTATTATAAATCCTTTATTGTCATTGTACAGTTAAGCACAACCAAAAGCGACTTCCATTTCACATAAAGATTACAGTGAGCCAGTGCTGGGCATCTGGCTCAAAGACACACCTGATGAGTAGGTTGGGATTTGAACCGCAAACCTTCTGCATCCCAACCAAAGGTTGCACCCATTGAATTAACAGGCTGCCACTGGTGTCTTTCTCACAGGTCTCTGCATGTCTTGCTATTGTACTGCAATTATGCTCAAATATTTCCATCAACACACGCAATGACCAACGATGTTTGGGCACTTTCTTTGTAGAGAAAAGCAGTTCACATTTATGTATGGCTTCTCAGTTATTCAAAGGTCAAATAAATGAAACTATGACAACCTGCAATTGTGAACAGAAGATATTTAATACTGGGCTAGGATGCAGCATTAGTACAGAGGTCAACAAGAAAATCGTAACACCAGCGGCAGGAGCAAAGCCAGAAAAACAACAAATAACGCCTGTCAGAGTTTCGCAATTAGCTGAATTGTCCAATTGTCCTTGACAGTCTTCAATAAGCAAATGAGAGCAAAGGATGGGTGTTCAGTCATTAAATAATTAATTATATCATCACTGTTCACATTCTTACCTCCCCTATTGCTTTTTTCAATTATGTAATGATTGTTATAGTAATCTTAGTGACGAGTCGTGAGGACAAAACTATCCCTAATTTTATTCCTTTGCATCTTTGTACTTTTAATACTCAGTAGCTAATGAGCCACAAGCCTGCATTTCTTTAGTCAATGCTTCCTCGTTAATAGTGTTGGGACAGTGCTGAGAGAGAGCAGAGGTCAAAGGTCATGTCCCAGAGTTCTATGCTCTGTTTATTTTGTCCATATTATTGCATGAAGAATTTGTAAAATAAAAGGGGTTATTTGAATGTCACACACACACACACACACACACACACACACACACACACACACACACACACACACAAACTTGCATATAAGTAGTAGAAAAATGAGTAGCTAAACATAAATTCACAAACTCAATTTTCTGTACCTGCATTTATAAAACAATGTCAATTTGTTTTTAACAGTACCTTTTCCATTTCAGTGAACAGTATTAGATTTTTCTTTCTCTCATATGTGAATGCCCACAGGGGCAAACTGGTCAGAATTCAGTCGAATTTAGACAGCAGTTTGTTATGATTATTATTATTGTTTAATTTTTTTTTTTGCTGTTCTCTGAAATGCTTAGGTTTTTGACAAGGAGTGCAAACAGATTACACCCACAGGTGCTCTCTGGGATCACCACAATGACACAACCTGGAAATGCATTTTACACCAGGTGACAACAATTGAACATTATGTGGGAAAATTACATTTTCAGCAAATGACAAACGTGTAATGATCACATTTTTTGTGTTGACACGTGGAAATTGTAACATTAAAGGAAAAAGGGCTGATGTTGAATTATTTAGTTTTACAAAGTGAAGGAAACCAAGCTTGTGTCTTGTATTACACAATGTTTTTTTATTAATTTTTTATTGATTCTGCCAGGCCTATATGTAAACCTAATTTTTTTTTTACTTTTCTGAGAGACTAGTTGCTTATTGATATCTAAATCCATTCAGTCCTTGATCAAAATAAAGGACAAGATGTTTAAAACATCAAATTTATAGAAAAGGACAAAAAAACCTGTAAGGCAAAAAGTAATTTTGATCTAGTTGGCAGAGATAAATCACAGTTTTATTAAACAGAAACTGAGGGTTTTGTACATTAAATTGTATGACTGGAGTAGGAATACAGGGACCCTTTGAATGGCCTGGTGGCTCAATGGGTAGAACATCAGACTAGAAAGCAGAAGTCTCTTGGTTCCCAGCGCAGCCACCTTGGATAAAAGCGATTGCTAAATGAATAAATGTAAATGAATAGCAGCCATAACAACAGACATTGAAAAAATTGTGTTAACTTTACCAGCCCCATGGAGCCAACATGTGATGTATCATGATAGGAAAGATGCTAGTAACTAATGAAAATAACATATGTGAAAAGTATACTTCAAGGCTTTGGTGTTGCAAATATATGGCTGCAGTTGAAAATATTCAAGCGTTAAGCCAAAATCATTGTCAGGTTTTGAAGCCTCAGCCTGTGAAAGGTGTAATGTTTGCAGAATGGATAAATGCCAAAGCATGGACGAGTCTAATTGCAGAAGGGGTTTTTAATTCCAAAAACCATGAGCTAGAGTGCAGGAACACAAGGGAATTCAGGAAAAACAGCAACAGGGGAAAACACATTTGAAGCTCTTATTTGGAAAGGAACCTACATTCTAACAGTGACAAAAAACTAGAATCTACTTTTACAGGGAAAAACTACACCATAAGCATACAGCAGGAACAAACGTACAATAACTGGAAAGGAGGAAGGGAGACTAGGGTCTTAAATAGGAACCCTAGGGATTCCCAAACCAGGTGTGTTCGCTTTAGGAAACTGGAGTTGCAGACAGGAATGAGAGGCAAAAACAGAAATCCCATGTGCACTAGACAGGATGGGGAAGCTAGAAATACTGCAACCTAGACAAGGCAGGAGCATGTACGTGACAAAACGGTGTCATGTGAATTGAGCAATTGACATTTGAAAGGCCTGTCATGGAAAGACAACTATTCGATGTTAACAGTTTCAACTAATAAATAAAATTTAATATTTACATATCACTTTCTTGTTCCCCTCATCACTTTTTTGGTCCAGCCCCAAACGGTTACCTGTTTTTGCTTATTTTAATTTTTTTTTGCTTTTTTTGCTGCTTATTAATCAGGAGGCATGATGCAAATTAGGAGTGTTATAACTTGGCTCTTTGATTAAGAGGTGGATTTTCTGAAGCCAGAAGTGATTAATAAGGTCATACAGAAATGCCCTGTTTTAAGATGGGATCTTGCTAAATAATTAGGCTTGTACTTTACATGTTAATACATGGGGGGGGGGGGGGAATCACCAAGGAAACGATGCCTGTCACAGGAGAAGAGGGGAAAGGCGAACTTTCTGTCTGTGTGGCCTGCTGTCTGTGGATGGAAGATAAATAATGAAAGCAATTGAGATGAGCTCTAGTTTAGTTTTTAGCTTGTTGGGTGGCAATGTGTGTGGCATTCTGGAGCACAGCTGCCTTTTGTTTACATCACAAACGCGCAGATCAATAACTTATTCAGTTTTAATCTTGGTGTAATTGTTGCTAGACAGTGTTGTTTCACCACAGATAGCATGTTGCATGGGTGGGGTTGGTTTAGCCAGACTATTTGCTTGGTTTCTGTAAGCAGTTACGGCAGTGATTCAGGTGGGGGCTACAAAACGTTAGGTAAAGAAGGCAATGGATTCTCATTTGTACAACAGCTCACATTAAATTCTTATACCCCCAAGGTTTTAAAGATACAGTTCTAAGGATCTCAGTGTGTTGTTTTCAGTTCAACTTCTTAATAATAAAATTTTTTACAAATTATGACTTGTTAGTAAAAAACAATTCAGATATTACATAACCCGAGAACCAACCATGCGGCCCGTAAAATTACAGATGTTGTTTTTTATGACTACCATTCCTTCAGTTAATTTAATTTTAATGGATTATCAGTAGTTGAATGTACCTTAATTTAATTATTTAGAGTTCATGTTATATGGCAAGTAATTTTTTTAAACCAAACTTAGTATTTAAATTTAACTACAATAAACATCTTTAAATAGAACTTGTTAAAGTTGCGGTTTAATGCCGTGTAGTGATGCCGTGTAAAGTGTGAGTACGTTATGCACTAACACTGTGGCCCTCAGAAGCCTGGATGAATAAGTACATTATATGCATTATTATACATCTGTAGCACAATAGTACTGAGCACATGTACCAGATGTGTCCACATGGAGTAGTAAACACATGTTCCTTAACTTGACACTGCTAACATATAGCAGACCTTTGACCCTTTGTCTGCAACTCACAGATCTGACACTTTTATTGTATGATGCAGAACTGATTCATGCTACCCAGTGCATTTACCTGATGGATGTAACGTTCTGGAGAACGTAGGAGTGGAGGGAAGAGTAGAGTCCAAATACAGAAGGGTTTATTCTGATGGATTGGGTCAATACACAAGGTGAAGAGCAGCAGCAGCAGCAACAGCAGCAACAACAACAACAACAACAACAACAACAACAACAACAACAACAACAACAACAACAAGACCATAAATTAACCACAGGAAAACACAACAAGGTTATACTACAAAAATTGGCAAGGGAGAAAACTAAGTGAGGCGCATATAAAGACACAAAGGAGGAAATGAAACACAGCTGATAGCACTGATGAGATTAACACAATGACATGGGGAATGAAGGGTAGAGAAAAACAAGGAAATGGGAAAATCTAGGGGATATCTAGAGGACAGAGAGGGGTATGACAGGCACAAGACGGGACAAGAGATTTTGATAATTGATTATTTACCACCTGGTTAAGGTCACAAAGTCTTGCAAATCTTAGGATCTTGCAGGCTTTGTGTATTCCACTTCGTATGCACGCATTAAAAAGGGACTTTGGTAGCGTACTCCACCATCCTCTTGTCTCTGAATGTATAAGCTCTAACTAGCTGTTTTGTTGTGTCAGCTTTAACACAAATGGATGATTCATTAAACAGCTAGATGCCATGCGTGTCTATTTTCACACTACTGTAATGCATATTTTATGTGCTTTTATTTTGCTGTAACATTCAGTGATGAGAAAGGGAGCAACTTCACTGTAACCGCACTGAGGTTATTTAAAAAGAGGTTTATTTAAAAATGTAAACCCATGTATGTCTGTTCATAAAATATAGACACAGTGACCTTGCACAAGTCCTGGACATAATTTGAAGAGCTCTGCATTTTATTGGACCAATTATAAATGAATATATGGAATGTTAGATGTAAGGAAAGGGCCAAGTAAACCTGTGTCTTTTGTTGTTTCATGAACCTCTGTTATTACAGAACATCTGCATGTTATTTTGAAGTGTTTTTGACTTGAAATTTCTAAACACAGATTGTAAAGATCTGATTTAGGCTATGTGCAAAGGGTTCTCCTAGTTTGTCACAGAAGTTGCCTAATCTGCACATTAAAGGTCAGCCCCGTGTTACTGTGAAAGCCTCTTTTGTTATGTGATTGTGGGACAAACACACCCATACAGAGAGTCCTACATATCTCATCATGCTTGCATTTGACATTTGCTGAAGAAGCACATATTACATTATATGCTCCAGATAATAAAGGCTGCTGGACTCTCTTGGTTTCCCATTGTGCATCAGTGTAATTTCCATGGGCTGACGTATATTTGGGTCGGTTCTTTGTCGGGGCAGTTTAACAGTTGGATTGCAGACAGGAGGGCTGGGCGCCAATCTTAAAAAGTCCTGTTTTTCCGGCGGGCTCATCATAGATGTGTTGCCATGCTCCAGCTGGCCCGCACGCCCCACATTGGGTCTGAGCTCCGCTCATTTAGCACGCCTTGCTGGGCGATCAGAGCCCTCAGTTGGGCAGAGGTGATGCTGACTGGCAGGTACTTGATGACATTTACAGGTAAATGATGGCGGTGACACTTGTAGCAACGCATCTGTCCTCAGGCCCGTGAGCTGCCGTGAGCTGCCAGAGCGTGGGAAACGAGCCGTATCCGAGCCAGATGGAGCCCGTTCCCTGCTCGGCCCTCTAGCCAGACCGTTCTGAGAACGACCCACGCCCAGCTCCATTACAGTCACGGGAAGGAAGCCCATACATCTCAGCTACCAGACAATACAATAACATGGCTGCAACAGAAGTAAAAATGCATGTGATTATTAATTACATGCAAATTCTTTATTGTGCAGTAATGAATACTGTAAGGTAAACTGTTCATATTGTTGCAGTGTAACTAGATGATCAGTCAGTGCACTTAAAAAATAGTGAGGA
Source organism: Chitala chitala (assembly GCA_025773905.1). Lineage (NCBI taxonomy): Eukaryota > Metazoa > Chordata > Actinopteri > Osteoglossiformes > Notopteridae > Chitala > Chitala chitala. The sequence continues at coordinate 14,004 of JABJVR010004425.1, forward strand.
CTGTTAGGGCACTTTTTAACTGCATAACCGAAAACAGGAACTACCAGGAACAGTGACTTCCTGTGCCCAAACATAGTTTGGCTTGTAGTGCTTGTTTATTTTCTATCTGTCAGAAGTAATCATGAGGAAACAGTTACAATGTAAGAAGCTTACATGGCAGTTGATGTTTTGTGTTTGTTATTTGCATACCCAATCATCAGAAAACACTTTTACAGGCTCCACACCCGAATTTGTCTGTGTTTGCCAGCCAAACACTTACCTTCAGAAACAGGAACTAGAACCTTTTTTTACCGGACTGTAAATAAGCGGATAAAGCACAGTTATAGTTTCGTAGTAGCAAATGTTTCAGTTCTCGTTGCAGTGGAAAGCAACCTTAGATAACTTATTACAACAGAACTATTAAAGCATTTTCAGTTTTAATGATCTTATAGGTGCAAAATCCAGTATATACAGTATCTATAACCAACAGGATATGTGTACCAGTAGAAGGCAGCAGGTGTAACATGTACTATGGGAAATGTTGCACACTTGGAGACGCGCCCTCAGTTCATGAGTGTAGTGAGCAAAGGAGGACTTATTTTGTGCTATTTATATAAAATTACTTGGAACTATACAACTCTCTATAAGTATCACTACTATCTGGAATGTTAGGATGCCCAGGAGGGGCTGGGCAGCCAGTCAACCTTGGGCCCCCAGAGGTTTTTTTCTCCACACTGCAGA
>JABJVR010004426.1:19686-42336 GCA_025773905.1 Chitala chitala
TCACAGCCAAGGCACCACCAGACTGCAGCGTTTGTCTTCTCCACTCCAGGTGTAGGAGATTATTACCGAATGTACATTCACAGCCAAGGCACCACCAGACTGCAGCGTTTGTCTTCTCCACTCCAGGTGTAGGAGATTATTACCGAATGTACATGAAATGACTACACGGCTGACAAGAACCTCCTACAGTGCCTTACAGGGAGACGCCCCTTTGAGACATTAATTAAACATCGTAATTAAAATCAGCCTTGCATAAATAAAAATCTATGCATTTTCAAAACTGTCGTAAATGAGAAAAATGTAATGAGCACACTTAGACACAACTGTTAAAACTTAAAATTTATGTTCAGTTAGTTTTACGACACAACAGTGACCCACGTGCTGCCGACACGCCTGGCGCACCAATCTCCAAAATGCACCACTTCGTGTTTCTTATCTCCATAGCACATGCCATAGTTCTTTGAACTGCAAACCTCTGACTAATCCACTTCCACTTCTACTTCCACTACCTTCAGAGACTCCACAAATCTGGTTCCATCACTTAAAAAATTTACAAATAACCTCTTCAAAAACTGAAGCAGAAAAACATGAACAGGAAGAAGAGGATGGGGAGGAAGGTGTTTTGTGTCCCCTGTGTACATCTCATACTTCTGTGCCAAACCAAAGTTATTGACACAGTACAGTGTTAATTTCGTTGACAAAAAGATGAAAAATATTTGACAGCGCAATTTTTTTCTGTGACAAAAAAAATGTTAATTAAATAAAAATTTGACTTTACTGACAAGAACTGAAAAATGAAAGATTTCAACAAAAAATAAAACTGTTAAAAACATACAACTGGACAGTTACTAGCCGCTCTTTCACAGTCCGGGGTCACTCATCACGTGATGTTAACTGAAATGAATGAAGCAACACGCATGATGTGAGTTTTGTTAAAGCACTCGTACAGTCTCTGGTTGTGCCGAACACCCAGTGACATATTTTTGTGATATAGTTTGTTCTGTTCTTGTGCCCCCATTGGTTCAGTGCCTCTAGCTGTATGAACATATTTATTTTCATAACCGACATGTCAGGATCACATTATCTCTTATTTTTTTGTTTCTGTAAAATGTTTATTCTGAAAATCCTTCTAGTTTGTGTGTGCAGGCAGCACAAGATTTTCTACATTAAAAATATTTATCAAATCAAATCTGCATATTGGAGAGATTTTGCCTCTTTTCTGTCTAAATTGACAAATGGAAACCACTAACAAAACTACATTAAAATTTCCATCTCTTTCAATCACAAAAACTACATTTTAATATCTAAAACTAGGTTTGTTGACTAAAACTAAATGAAAATGATATTTAAATGCCTGAAGTGTGATTGAAACTAAAATGCAATTTGGTAAGAAAACCAAATCAAAATTTGTAATGAAAATTAACACAGCTGATACAAAGAAGTGCTGACTTCATAGAACAAAATCAGTATCAAGATCTAGACTTTTTAATGGAAACACCAACTGAGCAAAATTCCACAAACTAGCATGCTAGGTTTAATTTATTGCTTATACTGTTTGCAAATAACAAAGTTACTCAGTTCAAAACCACATCTTATTACACTGTCAAAATAATTTCTGAAACTGAATTTAAAATATTCACCCCCATCAACCTCAAATCCCACCAGACATTTTCCCAGAATAGTATTAATGTTTTACTGGACTAGTTTAAGGTTTATGTTAGAAACAAGGTGTAGTCAGATATAGGCTAGTTACAACAATGGACCCTTTCAACTGAGCATCAGGTTAAGACTTCAACAGTCCCAAGTCTGTTTAACAAGGCTGCTCTAAAGAGGGAGACACGCTGTCGGACATTTGGTTCCCAAACTAGTTGTTCATCTGAAATCCTTTTTTTACTGAGGTCAGTCTGATATGCAACAATAAGCAAGAGTTCTTGCCTCACTGCTTTGACCGGCGATGTGCCACTTATTTCCTCTCCAACAGAATGGTACTCAAGGGCAGTAAAGGAACAGACTTACACAGATATCACGGACCGTTAAACACACCGTGCAGAGTCACAGTTACAGCCACAGAGAGGTTCTGCATCAAAACGCTTAGTTATAATGCCACAAACATTTGCTGTCAGTTTATAAGTCTAGTGCAGCCAAAAGGAACACCTGGACAGGGTTGCTGTTGAAAGCACAACCTCAGGAGCACAGATGCCTGAACATCAGGAAAAGGCATCACACGCTCTCGTCACACGCTCATCATGGATGTTCACACATACTCATCACGTGTTCCTCATGGATGTTCACACATACTCATCACGTGTTCCTCATGGATATTAGTCTTTTCTTCCATCTGTCAGCACTGCCATTTCTCCTTCTTATCAGCAAACAGTCTGAAGTCATTTAGACCACATATGGTTCACCTGCACTCCTGAACACATGATGCAGGACAATAATGCTGCTATCTGCATAAGATCTGTTGTGCGTACAGAACAAAAGTTCACATACCAAAAACATGAATCATTTGACTCTACCCATTTATTTTCTGTATACAGTGCGCTTTAGTTCACGTGTAGCTGATTTAGTGCACGCTCAGTATGTCACAGTGTTATTTAGTGTGAAACACAAAATGTGTTTTTCACTTGGAATTTTAAATAAACTCAGCTGAGCACACAAACACATTACAGTACAGCTGCAAACTGTAACTATCTGCATCAGTTAGAGTAAAACATTAGCCAGCTCTGCCTGCAGAACAGGGCAGGTGCCACATTAAACTGGATGGACAACATTAAACAGGATGGACAGGCAAGCGGAGTACAGAAACGCTATAATATTAACTCACAAAGTCCAGAGCGGGTACCAATGGTCCACAATTTAAAGACAAAATTATTCTACAAGGACTGCAATGGTTTCCAAAAGACCTCCTAAGGTGAATTTAGCGCTGCAATTCTCATGGCTAAATATGTGCCTTACATTGACCTTATAACATAGTGTATTCAACACTGCATGTGAGGAGAGCCAATAGGAAATGTGCACCTGCTGAGAGAGAGAAAGGACCTAACGCAGGTCAGCAGAGCTCTAGTGGACCATGTTAAACGCAGGCTTTAAACAAACCACGCAGCCACGATGTGAATGACCAATATGTCCTGGAAAAAGACATGCAGAAACAAACAAGCTTTTCTCCATCAAATGTGGTCTCCATGACGCAGACTGTTTTAGCAACATCAGCAGCTGGGAATTAACAGCTGCATCATCACCATTTCTTTCCCTCCCACAAACATACATTAACCTTATGTTACAGTCCATGACTAATTTTTGCATGGTTTCCTGCACATTTAGATTAATAGTTTTTCCATTAACAATGTATGCACAGCTTAAGTTACCTTCAGGAAAAAAAAGTTATAGCTTTGAGATTTTAAGGACCTGGGTTTAACCCATATAAAATAACACAGCAGTACCAGTAGCCAGCTGTCATGCCAAACCCTACTACCATCCTCCATGCCATTCCTCTGCACCAAAGTCCTGCCTTGCTTTGGTCTTCACACATGTGTAATTATAATTCAGGACATACTTGAATTCACTACTTTCAGACATGACAAGGTGTTGGTTGTTTCCTCTTGCTCTGCGCATTTCATGTCTACAAACCTGTTACTTGCCTACAAATGGAGATATTTTGACAGTCAGGCCAAAAACACACTGGCCAATCTGCCAGGTCAGGCGGAAGGATATACGAGTCAAATTAAATTAGCCAGTAAAAACACTAAATCAACATGAAAGAGCACTGATATAATCCTTACATAAAATGAAAAATATTGACACTTTAAGATATACAATAAAATGTTCTAGGCCTGCATGTGGCACTTTTCATTTTAATAATAACAACAGTGAAAATAAATGAACAAAGCATGTTGATCCCACGTAACAACATCAGCCTTCTGCATTCCCTGAACCAGCTTGACATTTTAACAAAGGACATAAGGTTGGAAACGCACACAGCTGACATTAATGCATCTTCTGACATACAAGATAAATCATGCTACCTTTCACCTCTCCTACCTGTTTCCAGGTACCATCAAGTGAGCTGATTCTGACAGCGTAGCCCTAATCATGCCAAGGTATTCCATCCCAAATCAGGCTCATCCCATGTTTTCACCTAGTTTTTTTTTTTTTTTTTTTAGTACTGTAAATGTATTTATTTTTCCCCCTGAAAACGCCTGCCACATGCTGAACCTTTAGTTTGAGATAATCCAGAGCCACGCACCACCAGAAACTGCTCTCCATAAGACTAAAGCTAAAGTTAGTGATTTTCATTTTAATAATCAATCCACCTTCACAGATTTTGTGCATGTTTGCACCTGTGAACAGACATTGTAGTGCAGCCTCAGAAATACAGTAAATCTCTTTTGCAGCCATTGAATGTAACCAGGATGGCTGAGTAGTTAAGGTTTGAATAATAGATCCAATAGATATATACCCACGTGGGTTCAAACCTCACTCCTGGGAAGAATAAACACTTCTCTAGCAGCCTGGTGGCTCAGTGAGTAAACCACTGGGATGTAGAAGCCTCTCACTTCAAATCCCATCCCAACCAGCTGTGTCGTTGAACAAGACGCCCAGCACTAGCTCCCCAGGCACCACATGTGACTGCCCACTGCTCCCCCACAGGTTAAATGTAGAGAAGTAATTTTCCTCTGTGATTAATAAAGTAGTATAAATTAAATGTAGCAAATGCTTTTATCCAAAACAATTTAGAATTACAGCAGCATCAGTTCTTTACATGTGGTGCCTGGGGAGCTGTGGCTGTGTTGCTCCAGGATGCACCTGGCAGTCAGGCTGGGATTTCAGATGAGACACTTCCACATCCCAGCCTGATGGTCTACCCACTGAGCTGCTAGGCCACTGGTGGCACAATAGGCAGCCTGTCACAAAATTTATGGTGGAAAATTTTGGTGCTGAAACTTGAGAAAAAAAGAACAGGGAAAGCATCAACATACTGTCAGCTACACTGCACTGCAAGATCTTTATTTCATCACAGTTTGACCTTTACTACAGGAGATAAAACAGTAATGACACAACACTCAGTACAGATTACGCTAACGAGCTCGATCTTAACTATTAATGAACAATAAATCAAACCAATTACAAGATGCAGTCAAAGCTGTGACATCAGAAGAAGAATGATCAGAAGGTTTTACAAATGGGACGAGTGAGGGGAAGAAATGAGCCTTAACACGAGCTGAACTGTTCACCCCCCACTGCAGGTGCACCATGGGTGTCGTCAATCAGTACGTTATGGCACGTGATATGACTGGGCCAAGAAGGATCATCTCAGCAAGGAGGACGTGCAGTTCACAGCCCGTCAACACACTGCCGCTTTAGAGAAGACAGACACAGCCTCCTCTCCTGCTCTGGAGCGTGATGGGCCAGCAGCCTCTCGTACACCGTAATTCATCTCGCAAGTAGACATCCTAAGGGATTAAGTTATCAAACTAATGTAGAAATACTTAGTTTATAGGCTTAAACTTAGCTTATATGTAGAAGAGGCAGAGTGTAAGTACAAGAACATGTCTGGAAACACCCGTGTGACTCTGTTGTGCTGAATATGGTTTCCTGATGTCACCCCATGTGTGACTCTGTTCTGCTGAATATGGCTTGGTGATGTCATACCTGTGTGACTCTGTTGTGCTGAATATGGTTTCCTGATGTCACCCCATGTGTGACTCTGTTGTGCTGAATATGGCTTGGTGATGTGCCCCGTGTGACTCTATTGTGCTGAATATGGCTTGGTGATGTCACCCCTGTGTGACTCTGTTGTGCTGAATATGGCTTGGTGATGTCACCCCCGTGTGACTCTGTTGTGCTGAATATTACTTGTGGGTGATGCCATGCCTACACACTGTCACACTCTTCAATGCCCCTGCCTACAGATACAGGACAGGCTGGCTCTTTATAACCAACCTGTTCTTTCACGTTTCATACCCCGTTTCCTGTAAACCTGTCTACAGCTCAGACAGCCCCTGAACTCAAAACGATTAGCATAATCTACACCCTCAATAACAGCGGAAATTCTAGAAGGTATTCGAGGTTTGGGAGGGGAGCCATTAGAGCATAATGTAATGAAGGAAAGAAAAAGAGGGGGGCAAAGCGCTGGACATAAGCCAGATGGCCTTTGTGTAATGGAGTCCTCCCCAATACTGGACAGGGTGGCAAACGCCTGCAATATTCATATCACCATATTCCTTAAAGCATGTGCTGTACTATCCTCTACTCCAGTCTCAATAAGTTAGAGGCTTTTCAGTTCAAATGCTTGCACCAAATACAGGGGATTACCATCTGCGATCGTGTGCGAAATCAGTTGTTATTCAAGAAAAGTGAGACCGTGAGGAAACCATTGAGGAACTTGTTCAAAAGCGGTGACTACAGTGGTTCGGCCACGTCTGTCCAATGAGCCCCACCAGATCACCATACCAACTCCTCTGGCGACTGTGACCAAGGAGGATCCAGAGAACAGCCCCAAAGAAAACCTGGCTGTCTGAACATAAATTATGCCAGAATCCAAGCCACCAATAGATGGGCATGGCAGCATACCCTGCACAGCGTCCGAAGTCCAGCGGCACCCACAGCAGCGTACTGGCTACGGGGCCAGAAACCCTTGCTAGCTGCCAGCTAGGGACCAGACAGACAGACAGACAGACTACTCTAGTCATGGATGAAGTCTTAAACCACACACTGTTTTCTCCCCTTTAAATTCAGCTTTAATTGGTCTTTATTTTTTTAAAGTGAGAACTTACCACTCAGCTTCCTAAACACATACTGCAATTAACAGTTTAATCATCGCCAGCCAGAGAATGGGAACTGGCCGATTGTGTTGGAGATGCCCAGGACATTTACTTCTCAACGTTTGTAAAACCAGTCATATGGTTTCACATAATTACATTTTATTGATCTACAGGCCAAAGATTCAAGAATATGCACTGTATGACCAAAAAAATACATGTGAAGAATGTTATTAGCTGGTGTTGCTTTAACGGGTCTGGTCTAAGATCAGCAACCTTATGGTGATATGGTTAATATGAAGTGAGCTGAGCATGTGAGTGTACTGAATGGCCAGGTTCTCCCATCAGTAGAGTTTTTTTCTTCCCTGATGACATGAGTATATTCCAGGCTGACGATGCCAAGATTCCTCAGGCTAAAACTGTGACACGGGGTTCAAGGAGCTCGAGGAATCACTGACACACATGCACTGGCCACCTCAGAGTCCTGACCCTAACCTGCTTGGAAGTCTTTACGATGTGCTGGAGAAGTCTTTAAAGAGTAGTTCAACTCGTGTCATCAGTACAGGATCGTGCTGAAACGTTAATGTTCTGACGAGCTCATTGAACATCTCGGCATTTATTTTCATCCACTTTTGCGTAAATTTTTCACCAATGTCTTGTACTGATGATGAGAGAGTCAATCCTTTCCCTAAAGTGTTCTCCAAGTCCTCCCTTCTCACATGTTGTCAGGGAAGAAAAAAATCCACTCATGGGAGAACCTGGGAATTCAGTATATTCAGATAATTGGCTGTTTTCATTTTATTGCCCCATAACGTTGCTGATGTTAGACCAGCTCATCTGAAGCAACACCACCTATTACCACTGCCTCCGGAGGCACATGTGACTTTTTTTTCACCAGGCGGTGTATTTATTAGTTTCCGTATTAATCTATTTGGAAATGCACACACCCTTTACATTCAAACTTCACATTCATCCTCTAAAAATAAGTGGGGACTTAAAATACTTAGGAGAGACTTAGAAACTGCACAAAAGACTGAAACGTTTTAAAGAAATCCAGCAGGAGGACAAGTTAAAACATGAGAGCATGACACGGTCGGCTCCTACCTGCTTGCGTGTGAACACCTTGTGTTAGAGGAGCTGAGAGCGAACCCAGGACAAGCTGCCCGTATTACTGTAGTAACGCCATTACAACAGTTAAACATTAAGTCAAAACTAATGGTGCGCACATTTAGTAACCGTGTAAAAACTAACTGTGCAGACCAACAGCGCACACACTACAGTGCGAAGCTGGGCACACACACCGCGCCTGACACGGACTGTCCTCTGCTGGTACAATGTGCGACACCGACCGAAGCTGAAGCAACTTCTGTGCAAGTAAAGGGCAGGAAACTCACCCGGCGTGGGAAGAACATCCGTGCTGCATCACAGCCTCGGCGGTGTGTGTGTGTGTGTGTGTGTGTGTCGGGCTCCTCAGCCACTTACATCGGAGAGGAGAACTGAAAGACAGAGTGTTGTTCTGCCATGTTCCCTTTTTTCTGTTCTGTACCACTGATCAGATCGTGTGAAGCGCCGTGTGTGTGAGCAGTAAGATGGAGCATCATGCGATGAGCATCTCCACACGGTTTCTCTCCATTTTCGGCGCCACCAAGTATTCCAACAATTTCCTACTAGGACAAACGAGAAACGAAGCTTAGTCCATAGAAGCACAGCTCAGTCCAAGCGCCTTATACAGTAGCGAGGCTGACGTGTGTGTCTGTATGAACCAAGGGGGCGCACAAGCCATTCTCAGCAAGTCCCGGGGTACACGGCACGATACCATGGTACGGTACCACGGTACATCAAAACTGCCCAGTAGGAGATCTGTGCAATTCTTCTGTTAGCACCTATCTGTTGTAATTTTAGAAAGGCGTTGGTGGACCAAGAAGTATAATTTGTAGCGCAATGACTATGAATATAAATAAAGTTAATGTTTACCTTAAATATTACTTTAGGAAGTAATAGGCAATTGTACCGTTTAAAATATTTTCCAATATGCATATGTGCAATATTTGGTTAAGATTATTTTTTTTTTTTTTTTTTTTTTAAGGGAGTTGTGTGGGAGACACTGATTAATGACAAGGGCTGTAACATACTGCATAGGCAGGATTGTGCTGTTTTTCCAACACTGATTGTAACCAGTATTAATAAAACACTCACTCAGCAGTAAACATTGAACATATTTTGTCCATCACATTGAAAGTTAATTGTTTTGACATCCTTTTAAATAAAATATTAGTATATATGTCTGTCCAACAGCTTCAAATACATCACAGGCTGAATCAGTTTAATTCACTAATGAATGTATTCAGTAACCATGGTGACGACAGTTACTATACCACAATTTGGCATAAAAATCTCATCTGCAGAAAAAACATGTGCAACACCTTGATTTTTGATTTTAACACCTGTAATTGTCTTTGTTAAACTCTTCAGAGGATTTTTTTAAGTTTTTGAAATTAAAATTGTTACAATACTGTGCTTGCAAAGTAAATGAGTCGAAAAATCTGCTGCAGTAAAACACATTTATTATTTGTAATCGAGTACTTGGTGAAATTGTATATGCAACACATATATTTGCTAAAGTGTCAAGCACTACAAAATAAAGATTTTGCCTGGAGCGCTACATGATTTTGGCGTTAATTTGGTACTTTGGGAGTTTTGCATGTGCTGATTTGTAGACAATGTTCATTGTGGTGTTACGTTTTAATGTAATTGAATATGTAGGAGTAAAATCCACTATGCAAGCAGTGGGGGATGAAACCAGCCTGCATTAAGAAATCATTCCTGTAGCTACAGTAAGTATATGAGTAAAGGTAGGAAAGGTCATATGTCATCCACACTCCACACCGCTCCACACCGCTCCACACAGCTCCACAGCACCTCGTCTGCCCTTTTTATGGAATGTGTCTTCAAAATGTCAGCAATGCAGACACAAGATGGTTCTCCCTCTTTCTTCTGTGTTGGTTATATCTTACACTACACCAGGGGCACAACTTCCCATTTACATGCTAACTATATAACTATATCCTTATATATAGAAATCCCTCCAACTTTGAAGGAAAACTGTGGCCTTGCCGCACAAACTCTCATCAGATAAAATCCTATGTTCAGAAAGGACATTAACCATGAAGTGGAATGTCAGAGGAGCTTTAATGCTGCTATTATTACCTGAGGTGTCAGTCAACAACTTTACATTTCAATGTATAAGACTGAATTCTAACACATATTTTTCTGTTACTAATGCACGAACCAAAATTGAACACTTTTCATTTTTAATGCAGTGTCTGAGTAAGAAGGTTTCTCCTCCATCTGTTCCATGTCATTAGGTTTCCACTGTTACGAATCTTATCTATATGTCATATAAGAGACATGAGCACTGAGAAACAAATCCTGATGAATATATGAGAATGCTCAGACAGAATGGAGTAGCAGTGGTTCAGTTTTGCTTCATGTATACTGTTCTCTTAATTATTATTATTAAATTTGAGTAGTTACTACAATCACAAAAAGTTAAAAGAAAGATGGAGTAGGTGGTAATTAACACCCTAACCCATATCAGGTGACACCAATGTTTTACGACTTAGTGGTAATATAAGAACTTTTCAGGAAGATTTTAATGTTACTTCTGTTCTAAGACAAATATTCTTTTGACAATATACAGAACACATGGATAAATTTTGCAGCTAATCAGGGTATTTATGATTTACAAAACAACTGGAAACAGGCATAGTTGCTAAGATACATACAATAATCATAACTGTTTCCCCTTGACAAAATGATGGGCAGAAAACGAGATCCACATCAGTCGTGAATCTCAAATTTAATTTGTCCCACACAACCGTACATTATACGACATGCAGTGAAGTATGTTTAGTCTTCAAAAATGTTTAAAGTTATTAGTGGATATCAATGAACAGCATAAAATTGAAGTGGTGTAAATAAAGTGAATTCAGTCAGCATAATGTTTAGTAAATCAGTAATCACAGTCAGCGACTGGGTCTGCAGAGGAGGTTCCTTTCCACGGCTGATGAAGACATAAGGTGGAAAACTATAATGGCTGACATTCAATCAAAGTTCTGGTTCTTAATCCAATGGAGACAGGAAGCCCTGCCCACTGGTGATGTTTAGATGTTATATTCTGCAAGAGACCTCAGTTAAAGCCATTCTTCTCTAATCTAGCAATACTCTAGCACTACTCTAGAGGTATTTATGCACTACAATTTTCTCCAGTTATTGCCTCTACATTTCTGTCTGCCTTTTCTCAAGGGGAATAAATACCTTAATATACAGATATCTTTGTTAGCTAGTCATGCAACGACAGCAACATCTGTTAATAAATATGCAATCTGTTTATAATTATTTTACGTGAATAATTTCATATAAGACACCATCTAATTACCAGGATGGCTGATGTTTATGGGGCTTCAGGGTTTATACTGACAGGTCTAAGTCACACTCTCTGCTGGCTTGGAAAGCAAACAAGCAGCTTCCAGTCGAGGACCATGGTGCGCAATGGCAACAGGCTGTGAAATGGAAGCTGGTGCAGAGTAAACATTCTGAGCAGAGGAACTGAGGCTGCTAGTCGTGCACAAGTGAGATGTAAAAGTTCACCCGTGAGCACAGCAACGCCTAATGAAACTTCTGGGGTGGCTGCAGTCCCTTAAATCCTCCGTCGCATATACAAAATGTGTGTGTGAGGTGAAACTTGCAGGATTCAAATGTCTTCTTGATTTCTCAGATATTAGAAATTCAGAACCAGTTCTAATTTAGAACCAGTTTTTGATTTCCAACCCTAATCACATCTCATGTTCTGTACTGCCTTACTGGCACTAGTCAGTATTTCTGGGTGTTTCTATAATGCTAGTTTTAGCTGCTGGTGTGGTTGTGTTGTTCCACTTAAATGATATTTAATATAGGGCTAAATTCTGAGGTCAATGCATCTGAATTATCTGAATTATTTATAACAATCCATACTAAATTATGTCTGCATAAGGTTTTCATGCTGACCATAAAACAAGTTAATCTTCAATCGATGCTAACGGAATTCTTTGCTTAAAAAATCATTATGGTGTTCATAAGGTAAATAACTGGCATCAACCATATACTTATATGGTACATAAAGTTTGACATACATCTTAATATGGGATATTATATAAATAGCTGATACTTTTATCCAAAATGAATTATGTTTCACATACATGTTACAGCAATATTGGTTCTCTGCCTTTAACCCACCCCTCTGGGGGAGGCAGTAGGCAGCCACATGCAGTACCTGGGGAGCTGGGGTTTGGGTGTCTGGCTCAAGGACACCTGGTGGCTGGGCTGGGATTGGAGCCAGGAGACTTTTACAGCCCAGGTTATTGTTCAACCAGCTGAGCCACCGCATGTGTGTGTCTCTCACTCACACACACACACACACACGATCAAGCCCCATACCTGGAGGTGCTAGGTAACAGTGCTAACCACCGTGCCACCTCTTTGTACAACTGTACCATGAAATTTTCATGCATTTCTTCTAGTGGCAACAAATAAACACAAAAACATGAAAAAGACCAAACATACAAAAGTGAATGTACTGCACCCTAATGCAGAGAGTCAGTTCATTTCATAACATCTACTCTAGTGTGTGACAGAGCTCAGTACCTTAACTGCAGGTAGAAACTTCCCAACTGAGTGGTCTGGGTCTTTATGGACCTGTATCACTTCCCAGAGGGCAACAAATATTTCATGTTTTTCACCCCTCACTGGAAGATATGAGGATCCCTCATCATCCTCCCCCATTATAGCACTTTCACTGCCTCTCACATCAGTTCTTTTGAAAATGCACCAATTAGAAAAATACACTGCAAACATGGGAGTAATTTTATAAGGTAAAATGGAACAAGAGGCAGAGTAATATGCAGTTAGGAGTGCTAAGTAACAGCAGGGTACTTAAGGAATGAAGAATACAATTTTTGTACTTCTTGATTGCAGATAAAATGTAGATTACCCTTCACTACAGGCGATTCAACCACTTAAATAATGTTTTAGAATTCAGTTCTATGTATAACATCAAACTGATTCCTGTCCATCAGCAAATAAATTATTTGGTGACATTCTGTCCATCGTGCCAGTTGGCTCAATGGGTAGAACATCAGGCTGAGATGCAGAAGTCTCCTGGTTCAAATCCCAACCCAGCCACCAGGTTTGTCTTTGAGCAAGACACTCAGAGCTAGCTCATTGTAACATGCATATGAAATGTTATAAGATGCTTTGGATAGAAGTGTTTGCTAAATTACTAATTATTTATTTTAATTAAATTAGACACCAATTTGGATTTACACAAAAAATAAATAATAGATATATTAATATATTTTTTTTTTTTCTTAAAAAATGTGTATACTGAAAGGCTGACACTTTCAGTAATATTAAGAAAAAATATTTCATGAATCCAACCCAATGCATACGGCCTAGTAAATCTAGTGCCAAAATACATACTGATATGCAAATATGCACCATAACAGTCTCAAGAGGCTGATCGCTTCGATCAGATAATGAACTGTTTGCTAATTTTATCTTTAAAGCCACAAAAACACTCTTGTTTATGAGAAAATTACCACTAGCCAACACAAGCAGTTTCCAATCATTCTGAAAGGTTTTGTTAATCATTAAAACCTTTGGAGCAGAGCAGCGTGACAAGATGAGGGTTTATGTCAGCAGGTTATCTGCTTTCTGAAAAAGTGCCCTTCATTCAGAGACTGAGCTAGCCTCTTAGACTGGGCTAGCCTCTTAGACTGAGCTAGCCTCTTAGACAGGGCAGATGAGTAATGAAACCTACCTCAGATGTCTCAGTAAGAAAAGAGAAGTGGCCCTGTTTTTTAATATGCTCTTATATAATTCTCTGGTACTTTCAAGAGATGACAAAGGAAAAGAAAAAACTGTGGAATTAAAACTCCTTGCTTCTATGTGGAAAGAAGGATTAGTAGCTTCTTAAATAACTAGTCAAAGATTTCAAATGACCAGCTATAACATATGGATTATACCATCACATGAGTGACAGGAGTTAAATCACATAAAAATAAAATGTCTCATCTGGACTTTGATTAATCCTTTGTTATTCAGGCTTGCTTCTGATAAGTCCCAGTGAATAGACTCCGAGCAGACATGTTTCCAGTCATGGTATTTGGCGTAATTCCCATGCTGTGTCTAGAAAGTTGATATCATATTGGGTTTTTTTAAATATCAGGAGAATATTGATCAAGAGGCTTCATACATAAGGACACCAGTTACTGGATTCCCATAAGCACATTTTCATGTTAAATCATTAATTGTATAACATTCATGCTATGACAATAAGAAGAAATTTTGAACTGAAAATATGGAGACACTTATTTATTATGGAGACACTTATTTATTTATTATATACTTATTATTGCACTTATTTATACATGTTCAAGATAAGGGTGACTTTATAATGAAATGATTAAGTAAAATGCATCAAATAAATACACTCAATATCCTGTCAATGTCAGGTATTAACTCCAGAAAAATGACACCCCATAATCAGGCAATCAACACAGTACAATCACGTTACCAATTTGCACAGTCAATACTTAAATTCTCAGCTACGTAGACAGACTTATGTGAGGTACTGTGTTGTTAGTGATGGCCACTGCTAACCTGCTGTCATGTGTTCCCTTCCTTGCCTGTCATCCCTGCTTCCGCCCACTAAGAACAGAGTGCACCACACATATATCCATATGCCATAACAATTATTTTATTGCATAACTGACACCAATGCTAGTAATGTCTGGTTCAAATTAATATCTTTCAAAAGTGTTTAATATCTGTTCTTCTAGTTTGATGTTTAGCTTGTGTACCAAAGCAAAGAAAGTCTACCATGATTAAAGCATCTGGCTGTTGGGACGAGTTTGTCTGCAAATGGGGGATCGGATCTTTAGGTCAGTTAATCCCCTGCTCTTGTATCTTTGTGTGGCTTCCAACCCTGGCACAGCTGGTACTGCCACATCACTGCTATGACTCAGATAAAAACTGAGTGCTGCTGAGAAATCATCTGTGGTTTCTGCTGCTGTTTAGGGAGGACGATGCAGCAGAGATTAGTAAGTCCAAGACAATGGAAACCACCAGCCACCAGTACAAGAACTTGGGCGGGTTTTACACACCAGCCGCCAGAACAAGAACTTAGGTGGGTTTTACACAGCAGCTGCCAAAGCGAGACTTTGTGCACTTAGAAAGAGACTTGATTTACAGCGGCTAATCCTGTCCTCCACTAACTTTGCGTGGGCTATGACTTTGGTTTGGACCCTGGCCATACTTGTATAGGTACAGCAGGTAAATTAATCCATCCTGTTCAACACATATTACAGCTTTACAATGAGGCTGTGATCTTTACACCCATCAATTTTCACTTTTAAAATAATCACAGTTTATTTTTTTTTAACACTTCTAAATACATACATAAACCAAAATACATTTTATCATTTTTGCCAAATCAATCACAAAAAAAAGAAATATATATATTTTTTAAATCACCTCTGTAGTTTCAGGGGAAGGACATTTTTACAAAAAAAATTTAATACGTCAGAATTTTGGTCAGAATTATCAAACGGTTACAGGAATTCCCAGGGAATGTAGAGCTGGTATTAAGCAGAATGTCAGAACATTTATTCATAAGTAAAATGGAAAAATTTTGAGAGAGAAAAAAATTATACTTGTTTAACATAAACGTACACATATATTTATATGTGTTAACTGTCACAGAGCATGATGACATTCACAGGAAACTGACAGAGGGATCGTGTTTGGAAGCTGTTTTAAGGAGTGTAAAAACTGCCAAGACCACAACCGAGTGAGATGCAGTACAACAAAGGTGTGTATTTTTAAATTGCACAACTTTTCCTGCATCTTAAGATTCATCAAATTATACTGTATATATAATATATATATATTCCTGTAAAAATGTGGTCAGCATAATAACTATAACAAAGAGCACAGTGGTTTTACATCTTACTGTGTATAATTTTACTGCCAAAGCCTTAATGAAGCACAGCCAGATGCATCTTCAATACAAGAAGTGACTAATCATTCTAAAACACGTGTAATACACATGCTTTTTAATTCCAAACTGAAAATACCAAGAACAAAGGCACTCACCAAAACCCAGAGCTGTCTTTTTTCAAGTTTTGAGTCATAGTTTCCAAATGTAGATGTAGCCTTCCCTAAACATCCCAACTCTCCCAAACACTCTCTCCAGTCTCAAAGACAAACGTCCAAGGGGAGCAGTATTAGTTGTAGGAGGACAACACAAGCCCAAACAGAGAGAGAAGAAAGGAAAGGCAGAAAGTGTCGTACCTCCACACTGTAAGAGCAGAATTCTTCCAGAGTAGTGGTACAGTGAGCTGAGAAAAGCAAGACTGCTGGTGTGAAAATAAACACAAAGAGAGTGTGTGTGTGTGTGTGTGTGTGTGCGTGTGGGGGAGTGCAGTGCGGGGGTGGGGAGGAGAGACAGAGTGAGATTCCAGCCCGTCCAGGTACGCCTGGGAGCTGATTCAGCAAAGGGGACGGAGACACGGAGGAGGTGGGACATAGCCAGGAAACACCCATCAGCAGGTCTCACAAGATCTGAGGATAACTTCGTTCTGGTCTTTAACCAGCAGTCTGATTTAGCTGCAAGTCAAAGTGAGAATCTTCAAATGATCAAATTGTCTTCAAGCTGAAGTCCTCAGTGACCAATATTCTCTTATAATATGGAACATAACTGCCAAAACCGTAAAAATAAAGACATTAGAACTGCTGAAATAAACCATTATGATAAGTTGAGCTAAATGTTTCAATTTAATTACAGCATGTCATTTAAACAGTGGTTAATTGCTACTGACATTTTTTTCCACACTAAAATCATACTATTATAATTAAATTCTTTTAACCCAAACATCACTGTTTCACACTGTCATCATAATGACGGTACTTGAGATCCCAGTACTGTCTTAACTTTAGACGCACACTGTATATGTTGCCCTTTTCCAAAAGGCTTCCACACCCTTGGTTCACTATTAAGGTTTTCTAAGCATCTGTCAGAGCCCATTCTGAGTGAATGCATATAAAATAAAAAAAAAAGTACAGACTGCTCCTAGTACCGCCGTGCTCCTTTCCAGTGCAGTCCTGGTGTCTGCGTCAAGCCCCGCCACTCACGCCACTCATTCTGCTCCTGAGCTCTGCCGTCGACAGCCGTTTAACAAGAAAGCAGCGTATCGATCGGCTCTCCAGAGGGTCCTGGGATGGACAGTGGGGTTTTAATGGAATACCATTATAACATTAGTCACGACTGCTGTTCCTACATTAAAGCTACAAGATGCCAGAAACTGAAATCGCGGCCATGTCTGGAGCATTCTGTCATGTTCTAATGTGCTGCTCCTCACTGTCTACATTTACCAGCTTATCAATTTTTTATTAGTTCCCAGGTGGCATAATGAATTATTAACAGGTGTCCCAGACATATTTGGGAAGGTTCAAAGTCTTAAAGGCTGAAAGAAACAAAATGATTAGCATATTCATTTATTAACAGGCAGAATAAAGTTGCAATAGAACAAAAATGTTTGTGCAATGGAATCACAGGGGGAAATTGTGATTTCAGAAAATGTGTATTTCTTTTTTTCTCCGTGTGGCATTATTGCGACTCTCACAACTGTGACCTAATTGCGTATAAGTATCTTTCACTCACTGCTGTTTTCGGGCTACCAGAAGCAATACAGACCAAATTGCACAGCAAATGGTTAAATGGCTAACTAAAGGAAAGATCTGTATCCAATATATTTGGAAATTTAAAAAACGCGTGTCTTACAATATTATTATATGAACATATAATCTTAATTTAAAATTTACCATTTAAACACAACTGTTCTTCATAGCACATTGATGCATCACAAGTGAAACAAGCATGCATAGTTCCCTTTTCAAAAGGGAAAAATATATATTTACATAGAATTTTGTTAAAAATATTACAATGACAAAATCACTTCATGCCGAGGGATTCCAATCCAGTGAGTCCTCTCACTACATGCCGAGGAATTCCTGTCCAGTGAGTCCTCTCACTACATGCCGAGGGATTCCTGTCCAGTGAGTCCTCTTGGTACATGCCGAGGGATTCCTATCCAGTGAGTCCTCTCACTAAATGCCAGAGGATTCCTGTCCAGTGAGTCCTCTCACTACATGCCAGAGGATTCCTATCCAGTGAGCACCTTCACTACATGCCAGAGGATTCCTGTCCAGTGAGTCCTCTCACTACATGCCGAGGGATTCCTATCCAGTGAGTCCTCTAACTACATGTTCTTGTCTGTTGATGTCCTCTTGACCAATGTCTGCTACACCTCCTTCCTAGCATCAATTATATATTAAAATTTTGGCAAAAAGCAAGACTTGTGACAATATTTTAAAATGCGTCATGATTTCATACAGACAGGGACTAGAGACATGGAAGGTCTAAGCATGGAAGTGGATCTATTATTTTAAATAGAGTCCAGCAGGAAAACACAGGTAAGAGTCCAACGTAAGAAGTACACAAGGTAAGGGAAGTACAAGGCTCTCATATATGTAGGATAATAAAGGATAAGAGAATATGAAAAACTAACATAGAAACAACAATACCCATACATTCAAGTAATACAAACCTAACTCTGGAGTAACAGTATACTTAACGGTTAAGAAGCACTACTCAAACATACCATGACACCAAGCAGCAACCAGCAAGGCCTAAAGGGAACCACAGAGCTAATATATATCATTAGTCCCACAATAGGGAAATTCATTCTCTGTATTTAACCCATGCCCTGGGGGAGCGGTGGACAGCCTCTTTTTCAGCACCCAGGGAGCTAGCACAAAGTGTCTTGCTCAGGAACTGACCTGGTGACAGGGCTGAGATTCAACCCAGGAGACTGCCACATCTCAGCCTGATACCCTACCCATTGAGCCACCAGACCACAATGTTAGTGTTTTACTGCCACGTCCAAGTTAATACAGGGAGCTAGGGAAACAAAAACCAGGTGCACATAGTGATACAATCAGGAAAGCAGAACAGAATGCAGAATGACATAGAAATCACCTGTGCACTAGAGTGGAGCGGAAACCTAGAAATATGTGAATTAGACAGGACAGTACAGATGGAGATACACCAAACTAGACAGGACACGACCATCCCTCTGACAATATGGTAGTTGTGAAAGCATAAATATAAATGCTAACATTGAATAGCAGCTCCACTACCAACCCTGGCCACTTATGTGCACGAACGCAGTACAACGTGACACTTCTGTGTTCCTTCTATTTTGGATGCTGCAATGCACACGCTTATTTAATATACAGCTGGGGTTGTGTAAACTCTTTAACATAATGTGCCACAAATGTCAATCTAAATTAAAAGTCGAGCTGACGCAAATGTAAAGGACTTACTGTAAGTAGGTATATCATGCCATGTAAGAAGGATTCCACTGTATCCTACATTAAGAAAACAAAGTGAGCTCCAGACTGGGAACACAAAAACATGGTGCCTTTCCTAACTGATGGTAACATGTGCAGGGCCTCTCCTGAACACCATTACCATTATTTCACTGTTACATTTAACACATGCTCATGATCACATCTTTAAACTGCTCACAACCCAGTAGCTCAAAGTTGAAAGCATTTTACACACTGAGAATTATACACAATTGTCAAAGAAAAATCAACATGTTCCCAGTTATGCTTTGAGATCAATAGAATAATATAATGATTCCTCAAAATTTCATATTTGATATTTCAATTAAACACCGATGATGCCTTGTGGCTCAATGGGTAGAACATCAGACTGGGATGTAGAAATCTCCTGCTTCAAATCCCAGCCCAGCCAGGTGTGTCCTTGAAAAAGACACTCACTGCTAGCTCCCCAGGTGCCATATGTGGCTGGCTGCCCATTGCTTCCCCAGGGGATGGGTTACATACAGAGAAGCAATTTTCCCTGTGGGATTCATAATGTACTGCTAAAAAAGGTCAATAATGGTCTGAACACATGCATGGATGCTGTTGCTAACATATAGTGTTCATACCCCTGGCAACGCTGCGCTACATTTTAGGCATACAACAATGCCTTTGTGCCAACAAGACTACAGTGCATTATTATTATTCATTGCCTTGAAGTAATTAGTGCAACATTTCCTAAGAGAATTTAGTAGGAATAGCTGACGCTCCTTTTCTATGACTGAGTGGTGTGTTGATGCAGCACACAGTATTACTAGACTGCTTTGTTCCTCTGCGTAATAACTTCAATACAACTTTAGGTAGCTTAGACCTGGGTGCCCTTAGACCCTTCTGTTGGTGCCAAAAATTCATTAAACCTACAGCTTCCTGCAAAATGCTGATTCAATAATGAAGCAAAGTAGAAACAGCATCTTCAGTTACGATCAGTGGAGCCTCACATGCATATTGCTGTAAAGCATGAGGGTATTAAATCCAAGACATGCTATATAACCTTCCAGGACAGCAGGTCTCCCTGGTGTGTACTACAGCAGGGCTCTCTGGTGTGTACTACAGAGGGGCTCTCTGGTGTGTACTACAGCAGGTCTCTCTGGTGTGTACTACAGAGGGGCTCTCTGGTGTGTACTACAGAGGGGCTCTCTGGTGTGTACTACAGCAGGTCTCCCTGGTGTGTACTACAGAGGGGCTCTCTGGTGTGTACTACAGAGGGGCTCTCTGGTGTGTACTACAGAGGCGCTGTCTGGTGTGTACTACAGCAGGGCTCTCTGGTGTGTACTACAGAGGGGCTCTCTGGTGTGTACTGCAGAGGGGCTCTCTGGTGTGTACTACAGCAGGTCTCTTTGGTGTGTACTACAGAGGGGCTCTCTGGTGTGTACTACAGCAGATCTTTCTGGTGTGTACTACAGCAGGGCTCTCTGGTGTGTACTACAGAGGGGCTGTCTGGTGTGTACTACAGAGGGGCTCTCTGGTGTATACTACAGAGGGGCTCTCTGGTGTGTACTACAGCAGGTCTCTCTGGTGTGTACTACAGCAGGGCTCTCTGGTGTGTACTGCAGAGGGGCTCTCTGGTGTGTACTACAGCAGGGCTCTCTGGTGTGTACCACAGCAGGGCTCTCTGGTGTGTACCACAGAGGGGCTCTCTGGTGTGTACTACAGAGGGGTTCTCTGGTGTGTACTACAGCAGGTCTCTCTGGTGTGTACTACAGAGGGGCTCTCTGGTGTGTACTACAGAGGGGGTTGGTACAAATGCACTACCTGCATACAATAGTTAACATATTAAATCTAAGAACTGTTCGAAAGTATTTTTATTAAAATTTTTTACATGGTATTCAAAGTTTTCATTTCATACTATCTGAGTTATTGCTCTGTGGTGGGTTGGCGTCCCGCCCAGGGTGTCCCCTGCTCTGTGCCCTATATGTTCTGGGATGGGCTTCAGGCTTCCCTGCGATCCTTAACAGGAGAAGCGGTATAGAAGATGACTGACTGGCTGACATGGGATTCAAAGTTTTCATTTCATACTATCTGAGTTATTGCCCTGTGGTGGGTTGGCGTCCCGCCCAGGGTGTCCCCTGCCCTGTGCCCTATATGTTCTGGGCTGGGCTTCAGGCTTCCTTGCGATCCTTAACAGGAGAAGCGGTATAGAAGATGACTGACTGACTGACTGACTGACATGGGATTCAAAGTTTTCATTTGATACTGTCTGAGTTATTGCCCTGTTGTGGGTTGGCATCCTGCCCAGGGTGTCCCTTGCCCTGTGCCATGCCCTGTGCCTCATGGGATGGGCTCCAGGCTTCCCGCAACCCTGAACTGAATAAACTGTATAGAGAATGGAGGGATGGATGGATGAATGAGTTATCATAATGTATGTCTGATATATATGGCAGAGAATGAAAAGTTTGTCAGTCAACCCCAGTTTCCCCTAGTATTTATAATGTAATACAGACCCTTACCGTTCTGAATAATATTTTCTGTTTGCTAGTGACCTACTTCCAAGGCCTTTTCATATTAGAGGTTTCAGCTAAATAACAAAAAGGAGAATACAGGTTAGACTGTAGACCTGTTAAAGTTTCATTGATCCAATACCATGAACAAAATGCACACAAATAAAATCAGGTATGCTTAGACTGTAGACCTTACATTATCAAGAGACAAACGTTTCCTACATCTTGACACAATCAGCAGTTTTCTGCTATAATTGCTCTCTGGCCCTGTGCTTGTATTCTACATATTTTGTGACTTTGATCTTTTGCTTTTAGGTCAGAAAGTAAGACGCATGAGGAATGAACAGGTTTTACGCAACTGACTGCAAACATCATGGCTTTATTAACCTGGGTGCTCAAAGCTGGCAAGTTGCTAACCACCTTATTATGACCCAGTGGCACTGATTGCATTTGTTAGGTTTCAGAAAGTGGCAACTTATGTTGAAGTGAAGCTTGTTTGAACTTGCTGTGTGAGGCAAGCCCTGGGAGTGGTGGGGGCCATTGATATTGTTGGTCCAGGGAGCCACAAAGTGGTCGATATATAAACCCTAAAAATGATCAGGGTGCCGTGAGAGGGTCATTAAACCATTACTAGATATTCTTGCACTTCTAGATGAGCATCTGCGTAAACGATACTAGTTTTTGTCCAAGTAAATTCTGTATTTGAACAACCTTCAAGTCATACATTACAAATATTACACAATGGAATACTGCAGCAACATCATTACAAACAGCATGGTGGATCAGTGGGTAGCCCTGGTGTCACACAAACAGCATGGTGGATCAGTAGGTAGCCCTGGTGTCACACAAACAGCATGGTGGATCAGGGGGTAGCCCTGGTGTCACACAAACAGCATGGTGGATCA
>JABJVR010004427.1:0-14722 GCA_025773905.1 Chitala chitala
AACGAAGGCTAAGTACGTAGGTGACACACATGAGGAATGGCGATATCTAGTGGACACACGAGGTATGACAAGCGGGATGTGACACTGTCGTGGCAAGCAGGACTTACCGCACAAAACCCCTTTGTCCCATCACTGTGAGTACATAGCATTCTGCTGGGGAAAAACCTTCCATACCAGATTTTCATGCAGTCTTTACTGTTCTGAGTTTTGAGTAAGACCTCCATAAGATTGTTTGCAGCTGAACCACTGGGCCTTGTCATTCCCCATCCTGAAAACAAACAGTCTGTGTTTTCTGGAAGGTTTTCTCCTTTTTTTGGAAGCTCTATGGTCTTCACGGTCTTATTAATAATAGCGTTGTGTTTGAGCTGTAAGAAAAATCACATTTACAAAAACATTTTAGGTAAAATCTGAGGTGTTTTTTAATAAATTCAATAATAAAGCAAGAATTTTTTTGAGATTCATTTCATAAAACCACTTGCCTAGTTTGAGTTTTTGAGTATTAACATTCGTAAATATATAGTATTATACAAAAATCTTAGGCTACTCGAAAATGCAGTTATCAGTACAAGTTAAGTATTGTGTACATAAACAGTACATTACAGCGGAGTAAACACAAAGTAATATTAATATAATTACAAAGTAACCAGATTTTGTGTTTAAATCAAGACACTGTTTTCTGTTGCTTCTTGTTAATTCTGTACTTTTTAGGTAAGGTAGAACTTTATTAATCCTTTTGGTAGGTTCCCTCAGGAAATTAAGTATTTTATTTCTTAATAAAACTTTCTATGCTTTAATCCTTATATAAACGTTGCCCTTTCCTTAAATATTTTGCTCAGATAAAACAGAAATAAGAGGGGTGCCAGTTCAAATAACCCACTTGGGTATGTTTTGTTTACTGTACTTCAAGAGAAATAATTATTATATTTCCCAAGAACGCAACAGGACTACAGATCTTTGAAGACTGTGTGCCAGCCCCCACGCCCATCCCCATCCCCCCACCAAATCTGACGTAAAGCTTTTTTACCTGCTGTATAATGCTGCTTACATGTGCACCAGGACTTGTAAGAGTGTATAAGTCACACAAACAGCACCAATCACATCACATTTCATACCTTTATAAGCATGATGTCATAATCATATTTGTCTAATACGTTTCCAGGGTGTTCAGAACACTTTTCAGCTGGTATTCTCTGGGCCTTTTCTTTTGGGGAAATGTTATTGGCTCCAAGCACAACCGTGATTTCCTCGCAACTATGAAATAAAACATTCTAGTAGTTACAGTTAAACATCCAAAAAGACACCAACAACTGCCCTCCCCTGTTATTCAAACATGCTGTATACCTATAAACCAATGCAATGAAGGTATACAAATTGTGTATAAAAACATGGCAGGTGTTTGGAAGAGAATTTTACAAGCAATGAAATAAAAGGATAAATGCACAATGATGACACAAAGAAAAATGACTGAACGGACAAACTCACTTTTCTACATAGGTTTTACAGTGTGCCGCAGTCAGCACAAAGTCTTTGCGAATAAGAAAACCACCACAAACATGAGACCCGCGAACCTGGAGGGACACCATGTAAGGTCTGGAGTGAGCCTGGGCCTTCTTCCCTCCTATAACACCATTATCAGCTGCTCCTACAGAACATTAACAAACACATGCGTTTCCATCATAATATAAAGACCACGAGGTAGACCACAGTGAGTTAGCATTAACCGTAAACACGGCAGCATGGTTTGAGCTTCTGTTTATTATGACGTGTGGCAGTAAAGTGGCAGTCTTACCTGCAGGACAGAGGAGCACCTGGAGGATGACACAAAACAGAGACAGGCACAAGTGCATGGTGAGCCCTCACAACTTGAAAAAGGTAGAAAAGATAGACAGACAAGGCACAGGGGGTCGTTCTTTAATATAGAATGCTCCTGCACTTTATACAGGAAGAAGGTGAGGATGTGAGCAGAGCAGAGAGTGGCAATAGCTCAAATGTATAAAAATAGACCATCGCAAGCTTGATTTGAACAGCAAAACTCCATACTGTTTAATATCTATACAAAGCTAAATTGTGTAATATTTAAATAAGTCAGCAGCATACCCCCAGTTTTAAAACCTTAGAAAAGAGGGAATTGTTTAAGAATAAAGATTAGGCACATTTGCCAGTTTGTGTTCTCAGTTTGAGTCATGAAGTCTGTACATTTTAACAAGCAAATTGTGATGGGGGGGGGTGTAATCATTATTTTAACAGCATCTCATATGGAGGTGTCTTGTGGGAAGGACGTTATAGTTAGATGCGGTACCTCTGCTAAGTCGCTGCTATCGATTGAGAAGGTGTTGCACAGGAGTGACAATGACAGGAAATCAAGGGGGAGAGGCTTAACAGACAACATGTATCTGTTAAAAGCAAGCTTAAAGAAGCTTAAAGGTTATTTTTAATCCAAACATACGTGCATCTGTTAAAAGCAGAGAAAATAAGCTTCAAGGTCATTTTCAGTCCAAACATAACTTTAATAGATAAGAAAAAAATGTATAATTGTGTGCATCTGTTTGTTACTTGTTTGAAGTAAGTTATGTTTTATAACATAGTTATACACCAGCACATTACACAGAAAAACAGGAAGCTGATAAAATAATGTGAACAGCCATGCATTAACATCAAAGACAACATAACAAGTACGACCAGCCTTTGTTTCAGAAAAAACTCGATCCCTCTTGAAATTTTGTCAGACAAATTTGCTTTTTGTCCTGACGTAGGTGTAGAAGGATGGAGGACTGTTGTCCAGCAAGATAAGGAAATGGTGATGTAATTCACTCCAGATCTTCCAATAAGAGTTCAGTGATGGCCTGGTAATTGGGGAGATTATGTGAAGGGCATTTTAATCCTAGTGTTTAAGAAGCCTTCATATTTTATTTCCTTTGAAAATGTATGGGATACATGACACAACATCATTCTGGGATATGAAAGCATGACAAAACAACATTATTTTCACAATAGGGTGCAACCAGTCTTACTAATGTCTTCATATTTTGCACTTGTTATATTACCATGCAGAGCAATTGTGAGACTTAATGACTCCCAGTAAATATTGTAGATTTAAAACATCCTTTGATGTTCTTATAAAACCTTCTGGAATGAAATGTGATTCACCAACCATATAAATTTTATGTGTTGCCCATGGACACAAGTTTAGTGCTCTTCATTTGAAGTTTTGCATTTTTGTGTCTTCTGTACAACCTGTTTGTGAATGACAGCCCTGACATAAATCCCAGCATTCTGAAGCTCACAGTGTTGGTACGTTTGTTGCATTCGACAGCTTCGGAGTTTCAGCATGGGAGTGCTGTTCACAAGGGGCTTTTCCATGTTTGGGGTATTGTACTGAAATTTTGAGACTGTTCCCAATGATACATTAAGTAATTTAGCAATTTTTTGATAGAGCCACTTGCAGTGTTGGCACTGAATATTTAGCCTCTTTGGATGTCTGTTAGTTGGCTTGAGTTGCTCTCAAAATTCACATATAAAAGTGCTAATTATCAGACCTCTTTCATAGCTGACACATACTGTTAACTGGCAATCAACTTAATATGACTCACTTTTGCAGCTGTGTTTGGAATGTTGTTTTAGTTTAATTCAATGTTATACTCATTTTTGTGTGTTTTTGTTTTTTGTTTTTCTTTTATTATGCCCACCACCTGCATAATGTAGGTCTGAAACACTGTAAGATTTAAGGATAGTTAGGCTGGACACTAGTGTTGCCGGGATTTGATTAGCTAACATTACGTCTGTGTAATGATTTGAAAGAGAGGTGAGGTCCCCCCCCCCAACCCAGCCTACTCCAGAGGCCACACAAGAGGCAAGACCAGGGAGAAGGAGAGCAGAAAATGAAGGGGGAGGGAGAGAAAAACAGAAGCCATGAAGAAGGAGACAGGACTGAGTCAAAAGGAGACAGAACAGAGCCAAAAGAAAAACAACCACGTGACAGAAAAGAATCAAACAAGCAAGATAAAATCTCCATGTGGTTGAGGATGACAACGGTGGATAGGAGCAAGTAGCCAGTGTCAGGCAGCTGAGGGCCAGGAAACAGGAGCAGGCCAGGTCACCAGGGAAAACTGGAAGGAGCAAGCACACCCAGGGCCTCACCTAAAAAGCAAAAGGACACACTAAGAAACAGACCAGGCGAAGGGGCACACGGTCAAGACCGGGCGACAGGAGGATGGACAGACAGGACGGATGAATGAACAGGTGGGATGGAGGACAGGACAGGCCAACCTGTCAGCAGCCCCAGCAGACACAGTGAAGTGACCCCCAAATCTGTCCAAGAGTGACACCAGGGCAGCAGAGGTTGAGATCAGGGTGACAAGAAGTGATGAGGGGGTGACAAAGCACAAAGCGAGGGGGGTGAGCTGAAGGCAGAAGATCTCGAGCGGACAGTGTGCAGATGACTGAGATGAGGTCAAGAGAGACCAAGAGGAGCCACCAACCCAGGAACCAGGTTTGCTTAAACAGCAATATAAGGGAAATAGGTCACAAGTGGAAATGCAAAGAACAATTTCCACAATGACTCAGCAAGAATAAACAACGGGATGAAGGGAAAAGGGTGACATCTGGTGAACACAGGGAGCACGACAGGTTAGGGCATAACAATCTGCCAGAAGAAGTCCATTCCAATAACGAAGATTAGATCAAATCCAGTTAACTAAGTTTGGCAATTTATGCTTCGAAGCTAAACTGAAAATTTGCAGGTTATATTCAATCTAAGACAAAATTCAGACCCGCCCACAACTCAACACTCAGATATTTAAGAATCAGTCTGGGCCAAATCTCATCTAAAAACTGTGGAAAATGTTGTGTCAAATAATTCAGAGCATAATGTAGGGAACATTTTAAATAGTGTGTTGGATTTACTTTAAAAGAAATATGTACATACTATTAGAATCCATAAGAATAGAATGTTAGAATACATACATCTTTTTTGTCTGTCATATGCAACCTATGTGCGTATTTTTTGTAGGTGTTCTTATCTACACAGAGGAACATCTGCATGAGCCTTACTGTTTTACCGCAGCTTTTATAGTGTAGCAGGAGATCCTGCTAAACCCTCATATATCTAATATATGGCAGCATGACTCAGTGCTGAAGACTCTGCAGGTCCGTGCTTTAGGGTACATTATTATTATTATTATTATTATTATTATTATATTTTTCTTTTTATTATTATTATTATTATTATTTGCAAACAATATCTTTCTGTACAAACGTTGGAGATAATGCAACCACGGAAGGGGGAGGGGTATTTCCATTGGTTTGGGGTAAAGGTATACGCGGTTTTAATGACCTCCATTTTTACAGTGTTAAGAGTACTGAAACTCGTGTATTGCTTTTATCACAATAGTGAATTTTAATATATGTGGTTTTGTTGTCTCTGTTTACACAATTGAAAACTAAAAGATTAAGAAGTAGTTATGAAATGCATAATTATATATTTTCAATTTAAAAACTATGCTGTATTCATTCAGTACTATCCCATGTTACGTCCCTGGATGTTACTGAAAAGTTTTCTGTTTTTACTTCCTTATTGAAAAACTTTGGGAGGCCATGGTGGAGGAGGAGACAAGCCATTGGACAGCAGAACTGGCAATCATCGGGCACCGGACCAAGAAACACCCCAGAAAACAACAGGAAGTCAGCAGGTTGAGGGGGGGGGGGGTTGTTCGTTGACACTTCAGTTGTTTTGGAAGTTTGGAGTATTTTTGAGTTTGTGCATTCAGTTTGTGGCCTATGTGTTTGTGGATGTGTTTTGCTGTACGTTTATGTCTGGTAAGTCTTCTGGGAAAATGGGAGAGATGTACAGGCCCTTCACATTTTGCACCACAAATAGTTGTTTATTTGTATAGCACACAAGGTTTATGAGCAAATGCCACTTTTGTATGTTTTGTTTTCACAGTCTGGGTAGTAGAGTTAGGTGTAGTGTTTGTTTGGGTATTTGTCACTTAGTTAATTACATCTCATGCTTTATTTCTAGATTGTTTTTGTTATATTATTTTCTTTGCTTTGGCATTGCTCCCGTCCCTTTTGCCTTAGTCAGTGTTTGCTATTGGATAAAGTTTATGTATATTGTATCGTAAAATCACTTTTGTAAATAGTACCTATTCGTTGGGATATCCACTTATAAATATCACAAAACCATCAGTAGTCTTGGACTGGTTACTTCTCCCCTGCAAATGGATTGTCTCCCCGTTACTCATTATTTGTTACGAAGTACCAGCACGTAACATCCCACAAGGACCCAAATATTCAGATTTTAGACTATTGAAAAACTTCAGTTTTTATAAAGTAATGGGTACTATAGGACCCCCACGTGACTAGTGGCCAGGGCAAATCTCCACCATATATGTGCGACAGTGTCCCCCTCACCCCCACCCTGCTCCTGGGTCAAAGCTACAGTACAGCAGGACCATAAGAAAAGTCTGTTTTCTGATGATATTTGTATATTCCCAAGACACAAATCTGTCAGATCCATCAAACACGAGTTCCACAGAATTTCAGGTTGATAAATGTAGTGTGAGTTTGGGGGGGAGAGGGTTGAATTACATACATAATATACTATTCCTAGCTGTTTAAAGGTCAGTTATGCTTACAAATTACTATTGAATTTCCAAATGTCATAGGCTGTGTTGATGGTACACAAATTCACATTAAAGTGCTTATTGTCAATGAGGGGTATTAATTGAAAATCCTGTCACAGTATAAATCTGCAGATAAACATATTGACATACTGTTTTGTACCCATTTTTGTCATTTCATATATGAATAACCTTCTATCTGTTCTAAAGATAGTATGTGATGCTGCATACCATCATTAACACTGATGTGAGATGGCCTAGATCACTACATGACTCAAGGGTTTTCCAGGAATCTGCCCTGTAGAACCATTTCTCGCAGAGTAGAAGGAATTGAAAGAGTAAGGTAAATGTGGCACAGTAGTGCAAAATATCAACTTCATATTATTCCAGTAGTTTGAAAATTCATCTATACTCTGTAATTAAAAGGACAGTATGACGGCATGCTGGTCGGAGACAGAGTCTCCCTGCCTGCCCTACCTCATAATTCCTGTAATGCCTCCCTTTGTCCTCTAGGTGTAACCCTTCCTTGTATCTCTGTTTCTTTGGTGAGTTGTTGTGGTAATGTTGTTAGTGATTTCCACTTGTGTTCTATTTCCTCTTACCTATTTAGTCTCTCGGTTTCTGTTAGTCCCTTGCTGATGATTGTAGGTAACTGTATGTAGAATTCCCAATGCTTTGTATCCATAGATGCCCGTTAGTTGTGGTTTGCCCTTGTTTCCCCTTGCTGCCTTGCCTTGCCTTCCTTTACCATAAAGCATCCCTTATCATAATTGCACCTCACCTTGCTAGTCATGACAACTCCTTACCCTGAGCCTGGAGCACAGCAGCACTATAACCAGTCCAACTGCTGAAAAAGAGCCAGCGTGAAGGTGATCACTGGCACCCTCAAAGCCTGGTTCCAGTGCCTGCATAGTCTCAGGGGCACTTCAACAAGGACATGTGGCATTATTATGGCATTGTTATACTACACAACACAGCCAAAATAAAAGGAGAAATTTGTCCTCCAGTGACTGGAGAAAAAGAAGACCTTTAAGATTTACCTGACAACAAAGATCAGTGGACTGTTAGCAATATTTACTACTCATTTCACTTAAAGGAAATATTTTTAGACTTTATTTTAATATTTATACAGCTTTTTGCAAACAGTATTTTGAGTTTGCCATACACATATTTCTCCTTTACTCTTCATGTCCTACAGAAAATAATAATGCTTGAGTAATGGAGTATTTAATTTTGAACAGACACAACTGGTGCTGCAGTACTTCAATTTTTTATTTCGTTTCCTAGGTTTAAAAACAGCTGTGGTTCATTTTCAGTTTCATTTCACCCACCCAGAGGTCTTATTTTCTTATCTGCCTCTCCAGATTTAAGCACATCTTTTACAAGCAGCTGAGGATTTTAAAAAAGCCTTGTAACAAGTACAATCACACACTGACATCATGGCAACATCATTTCAGACATTAAGTGTCTAACAAAATACACCGTACAATTCAGAGACATCATCTGTCTTCTGTAGTGGTCTGTGCAAGGTATCAGGATGATTTAAATAATTAAGAAACTGCACGATCATTGTATGAAAATAACTTTTAGTTTCATTTCCATATGTATGGTTGCACTCAGAGGTTTACATACACTTGTCATTGACATGACTATCATGGCAATTTTGGGTTTTTAATGATTTCCTTAAACAGTTTTTTTCAGAATGATTGTACAACATACATCCTTAATAGAAGAAACTATTAAGGCAGGAGCACAAGAAAAGTAACATAGAATATACACATGCACTCCTTAACTCCAGTATATAATTCCAGTGTTCAAAACATTACAGTAAAATTTAATGTTACAGCATACATATATGATTACTGCTCTAACAGGCAGGCTGGTTACCCTTTTTCCATAAGCTATCCATAAACTAAACACTTACAAGCACCTCAATAGACAGCTTGTAAGTGGTCTTAAATCTGAAACCACCTCCAAACATAATTTAACCAATGCCAAATTTTGATAATTTTTCTTTATTCAGTCAGAATTACATAGCTAACTGATATGCTAAAATGCCAATTATTATGTTAATTGCCTTATTACCACTGCTAATAGAGCAACTGAGAACGAGGGTTACTTTTTGTAACTCAATGAAAAAAGAATGTAGGCCATAAAGTAGTCAGTGAATGCACTCTACCCTTGTTTGAGAAGGCAGTTGTGATGCACTTTCTATAAGTAGGTACGTACAGTGACAGTCACAACCAAAGGACCAACCACAACTAATGTTTTGATGGTGGTTGGTCAAGTATCATAAGTGATCACTCAGGACAGGGCGAATTTAATTTAAATTTAATTTAATTTCATTGTTTGCTGGGAGTGTTTGTGTCATGTCAGGCACCTGCTGCTGTTTCATCCTTTTCCCCTACTCGTGCACATTCCTTTCCACTTGAGCCTTCCAAGTTAATTATATCATTACTATCACCTGTGTCCCATCACGCACTCCTCTCTATTTAAACCCTTTCCCGTGTTTTGTCCCTTGCTAGTTGTTATGAATGTTAGGTCCTTGGCTTTGTAATATTGTATGTTACCTTTGTTCCTGTATCTGTACCCTGTTTGGTGTAATAAACCCCTTACGTGAACAGACTCAACCCTTGCCTTTGTTCTCCAGAACGTGACCGGCTGCAGTCTAGGTCTGTTGCTCAGTTTTACACTATTTATTATTACTGATCATTACTACAGAAAACACACACACACAAAACTCTATATATTGTATATTTACATGTGTGCATGCAAATAAAATTTCAAGCGTACACGTGATACTTAAAAAAAAAAACAAAAAAAAACAATGCAGTATATAGTAACAAAACAACATAATATGAACAATAAAACATTTTTTATTTTAATTGGTATTGATGATTTGGTGATGGTTTGGTGACAATGAGTTTTAAGAGCTTTTCACTGCCATCATTTGTTTGTTTGTTTGAAATGTCATTGTGTAGTGGGCATATAGAGAAGCATTATTCATTTTGACAGATTTTAATGGTTATGTTAGACTTGCTTTAGTAATTTTTTCCTTGGTTTTTAACCTGTCTGAGCACAGGCAGTGTTTCTCAGAAAATGTAGATTAGTGTGAGAAACGGATGTACATGGTTTCACACCTTCACAGACCATAAACAAAAAGAAAAATATCTATAACACCCCCCCTCCCTACCCACTAATGGGTGTGAAACAAGGAGACCAAATATTTTGCAACTGCTTGTGAGTTTCACCATCCTAAATTTTTTGGTCTCTGCTTGAAGTTACCAAGAAAGTGAGTGTGCTTCTGCCTTCTGCGCTCCTTCTCTGTTTAATGTTTGTCTAAAATGTAGGCAGATGTGAATAAGATAGCTGATACTTTTAACCAAATGTTAAATTGATGAAAACAACTAATTACCCCACCCGTCTTGTCTATTCCAGTTTTCACAATTTAGTGTGTAGTATGCACAGCCATTTAGTGGCTGCCCACATTCCAGGTGTTATTTGTCTGATCCAGCAGCAGATGGCGACTCAGAGCCATTTATGCTGCGTTCTCCCCAAAACCAAAAAATACTGAGTACAGACACTTGGCGCCTACCTTATCTTCTACTACGTTCGTCACGTATACCCCGATACAGTTCACATCATTTTCCTTTGCTTAAAAACCTGCATCGTTTTGTTGGTTGTTGCTAATGTCGATATTGAGTCTAGACCTTGTAAACTATAACCACGCGGAGTAAAGCTCCTCATCATCGCTTTTACAAATGAAAATCTGTGGTAAATCTGCGATCTGCACCGTTTCGCATATGAAGGATAAAAAAAAAATATTTCCTCACTCTGCATTTCTTTTAGAGCTCAAAAAGAGAAACAAACCAGATGAAGTCGTGGGAATTCCCCGGTGCCCTGCAGCGCTTGTGCGGTAACAGGTGCGCTGGGGCTGGCTCTCTCTCTCTCTCTCTCTCTCTCTCTCTCTCTCTCTCTCTCTCTCTCTCTCTCTCTCTCTCTCTCTCCTGGCTCGCTGTCTTAACTACTGGGGGCCAAGCTCGGTAATGATACGATTACTGTAACCTTTGCCGAGAAATAATGAAGCACGAAGCTCTGGGATTGTCGTATCAGTGTGTGTCACGGCAGAAACCGCAGACTGCAGAGCCTGGGGGAAAAAGGGCACGGCGATTACCAGCCACCTCCTTCGGCTCTGTGGTTGGCCTCGATACAGTAGCGATGCATATCCATGCCACCACAGAGACTACAGCTTTGCATTTTAAGTTAGCAGTTTAATGCCTTGTGAAGAAAATAACCATTTAATATACTGTACATAAAATATGAGTGCTTAGCTGTACAATGGAGTTTCTTAAATGCATTATTAATCTCAAAAACAACAGTAATAATAATAATAATAATAATAATAATAATAATAATAATCATCACCATCGTTATTGTCAGGCAGCACCTTTTCTCCACAGATTGTGGGTTTCAGTCTGCCTATTGACATGTGTGTGGAGTTCCTCAAGGTCTGCCTGTATTTGTGGATATTTACGCTTGTTACTGTGTTTTCCCCGTCAGTCCAAAAACACACCATTCAGGTGAACTGATGATCCAGAACTTGTCCCTGCTGAAAACATTTGTGTGTGTTTGTATTTGTGTTTGTGTTTGTGTCTGTGTGTGCATCAGTGTCAGCACCCTGTGTTCTATACAGGCCAAGTATCCTGCCTCCAGGATCACTTTAGCCTTCACACTTTCAAAATTTAAAAACTGAATGAATAATCCGTAAGACAATGTACAAAAAAAAAAAAAAGATATTTATCTCCCAGTACACATGCACACATGATCAGCAGGCTTTGCTCTGGTAACTGTCTCCTGTTGTTAGATTACAAAAATGTTCAGTTTCTGTCAAGCAATACTAGGCTGACAGGCAATGAGCTGATATCTCCGCTCTCTTTCTTGTTCGTCGTGCTCACGCAGACGATCTGCCCTCCGCGGCTCGGCCCGTGTGAGAGAGCCGGGCAGTACACGCGAAGGGTCGCCTGTCACGTGTCTGCTCACTGACAGGTAACATTACACACTGGACGATGGATTTGGCAAGTTGATGGTAAAACCAGGACAAATGAGCGAAGCTCAGTTTGTCAGCACATGTAATGTTTTTCAGTTCAAACACTTTGCCCTGCTTAGTCAGTCTGATTAGTTTTATGGAACATATTGCATGTCTTTCAATGCAACACATACACTGTGTCTTAGTAATTCATTTGAAAAAGCAGTTGAAGTGTGGTCCTCAGGATTGGTAGGATGTGTTAGAGATGCAGTTTAAGAAAAACCTGAACATGTTCTTTTTCTAATAGTTCCAAATAAATCACAAAATTAAAAAAATAGCATCTTTGTATGGAGAATAATGTCTGCAGTGATTTGCTTGCATTTGTGTTAAAGACCGTTTTCCTTACTTTATTGGAGTTTAAGTCCACTCCTTACTTCCACCCCCATCAGACAAGAACACAGCACTGATGTCTTAGGCCCCGCTCCTTGTTTGTTGCCTCTCAGACTGCCATTCCTCGGCCGTCTTGCTTGCTTTGTAAAGGGTGTAAAAGCAGACCCTCTCCTTTTGCACTCAGTGTCCCTTTATTCTTGCCTGCTCTGTCAGTCCATGCCTGAGCTCCTTTACACATTTTAGTCTGATGTAGCATATCCGCTAACAGGTTAACAGCAAGGCCCATGGCTGTTGTGAACGTGTGGACCCCCCCATACACACCCTGCACCCCACCCTGGGGTGTTTCCCGTGGCCCTTAGAGTCTTGTACAACGAGGGGGCATTTCTGTCACCTGTCACTTACATCATAGGCTTGCCACTTACTGTGCACGGTCCTCCCCATCGTGGACACCAGAGAGGGCTCCTGCATGTCACAGCAGATGCTGGCGTATGAAAGGGGGGTGCTGGATGGACAGGAGGGTGTTGGGCTAGGAAGTGAGGGAGGGGCTTAGCATGCTACAGCTACACACAAAGTCACACAGTTAATCATGTGTAGCGTTGCGCTCTCGTACCTCCCACCATTCACAACCCCCCCCCACACACACATACACACACACACACACACACACACACACACACACACACTAGTGTCTGAGCACCCAATCCCTGGCTTTCAACCCTCCAGCAGGGCCTTTGGCCCACATGAGCGTAGGACCCTGTGAGGCCTTAGTTCCTCAGTTCAGTTCTGTCAGATCTTTAATTAACAGACCATTGGAGTTTGTGGGACATCTGCTTGTGGGCCGTGCGTCGAGCCCTTGACCCGGCGGGGGGTGCTGTCTAGGCTTTGCCAGAAAAGCTGAGGGCCTGGGGCCAGATGGTGCCAACCCGGCTCTAAAGGAACGCCTGGAAGCACCAGCACCAAACCCCTGGCAACGCCCCATGGCCCGTCACTCACTGATCAGGCCTGTCAGGGTGAGAGGGCTCCAAGCAGCCATGTGCACACACAGTAATGCCTGTACTTTAACACATGTGTAGAATCTTTATCTCACCTCGTTTGACTTTGCCTAATCAACCAGGCCAAAAGAGAACATGGCTTTTTTCATACAGTCCCTTTTCTGACATATGGAATATGTAGTTTTTACTCAGCTGGACTGAAGCGTTCAAATTGATTGGTATTTTTTCTAACTTCATATCATAGAAGACATACTAAAACCCAGCTATGGTATATCTACAGTTTTACAGCCAACAAGACGTCAGAAGACTTTATTTCGTAATCTATGTGTCAGCTCTAAGACAGGAGTATACTGTCTGTGTTTATGATAGACATGGAGTCACTTCAACGTTCTCTGGAAAACTGCAGCAGAAGATCCTGTTCCCTGTGCTACGAGAAAGCTGTGCTTTATAGCAATATGAATTCTTGAAACTCTTTATGTGGTTTTAATTGCATATATTACATCTGTTTTTGTTGGCTATGAAGAGACTGTTTTACTGTTTGTTGCCACAATAAATATGATTCATCAAGGATCAGCACAGATTTTGGGTTCCACTAAAAATAATGGTGAAAACACCCGCTAAAAACCTAACCCACCCCATAATGGTGAAAACACCCGCTAAAAAACTTAACCCACCCCATAATTTTTAAACCCCTACTGATGCCTCTGATGGACAAAAGAAAAAATTGACTTAAACTGTACAGAACACAGGTGCATTACTAGTGCTGTACTGCAAAAATTATTTTCTGAGCTTGTGAAACTGGAGCTGTGTTCAAATCTCTTAAAAATGTCCCTGCTGCTATAGATGTCCCTGTTGCTGTAGATGTCCTGATGCGTTTTGTCTTTAGGGGTTCGCAGTAACGGCCTTTAACTTTTCACTGACTCATCTTCGTTATTCTACTTACCACATGTCTGCGTTGTGCCAGGTGTGTGTGCAACATGAGTGTAACGCTGTGTTAGACCTGCTGGCCCTAGTGTGACACTGTGCATGTGGTCTTCACCCAAGAGGACCCACCAGGCTACAGAGACTGATTCCTAGACCTGGCAAACATAGACTTTACACTGATATTCATTGTTACATAGTTCTTACTTGGATTTTAATATGTTAGCACCCACTGAGCACCCTGTCAATGTTAGAACTCCATTCAGAGGTTTTATTCAACTCCATATTGTGGAGTTTCTGCTGCCTTTCTCCCACTGTTGTCTGTCCTTACCTTTACTTTTATGTTGTTTTGTGAAACCCCTCATGTAAAATGCCTTGAGACAATTTTGTTCTGAAAGGCACTATATGAAATTTAACTGAATTTAAAATCGAGTCAGTTGACGTAATAATGTGTAGACTGCAAGAGCATTCACATTCTTTAATTTATTTCTTTATTTAGCTGAGATGTCTCATTCTCTTCCCTGAAAAGGAATTCAGTGTTAACTGTGGCACATGGACACAATGTTCAAAATACCTTTTAGTCACTTTTAAGTTGTTAGTAGCCGCCCCCCCTTGCCAACCCTCGTCTCTGTCCGTGGTGCTGTGTTGGCTATATGCCTGGGATTGGACCGCTGCCTGGCTGTCAAGTCTCTTTGCTTCTCTGGGGGGGGGGGGGGGGGGGGGGGGGGGGGGGGGGGGGGGGCGGGGGGGGGGGGGGGGGGCGGGGGGGGGGG
>JABJVR010004428.1:0-14721 GCA_025773905.1 Chitala chitala
TTCTTACAATGCTCAAATGAGATGCGAGGCGCTAGAGACGATTAATTGCTTTTTCTCTTCTGGGGGCCCCCCCCCCCCCCCCCCGGGCGGCGGGGGGCGCCCCCCCCGGGGTGTTCGTACACCCCCTGTATTCCAACACTTTCCGGCGCTTGTAACTGTTCATATCAGCTGAAAGAGGCCACTGCCATTAGGAAACACTTTTCAGTCAGTCAACAGCAGCGCTGAAACTAAGTAATAGCATCGCATATTAGTCAAGAAAGGCACCGTTTTACACTGAAGCACTTACTGCTTAGGGTATCTCTCCACATCCCAATTCTAAGTCATACACGTGATAAGAAAATGTATTAATAAATTTGATGTCCCGAGTGCATTCAGACAAAAAGGGAAAGGTTTTGTTTTAAACAGTGCTTTGCTGCAATGAGCTTTGTGCAATATTGAAACTTGCTGAGACACCCGTAATCGCTTCCCAAATTCATTTTTACCGCACCCATGATGTCGGAATTAGGATTATGTTTAGCAGGCAGTTACAGTGTAAACGTCAGCTCCATGTTAAAAGCGGTTACTTCCTCCTCTGCACTTTGCTCAAGAAACCGTCCCAAACCTCTTATCAA
Source organism: Chitala chitala (assembly GCA_025773905.1). Classification (NCBI taxonomy): domain Eukaryota; kingdom Metazoa; phylum Chordata; class Actinopteri; order Osteoglossiformes; family Notopteridae; genus Chitala; species Chitala chitala. The sequence continues at coordinate 612 of JABJVR010004428.1, forward strand.
TTTAAACGCACAAGTAACAGCCACTGCCCTGTAGAGGTAACTGAACTAGCGGACTAAATTATATCACCTTTCCAGATTGCCTCTGCGTCTCAGTTGGTGGTGCGCAAAGTCTGCCAAATCACAGTAATTTTGCTTATATATTAGTTATTTTTACGGTCCATCAGTATTTCAAAAGACATTTTTTTCTGCTTAAAACGTGCATCCTTCAATGGCCATTGTGGCAAAATAAAGGTGGTCTAACACGAATTAAGATACACACCAATTACAGTAGGGTAAACTAAGGTGACTATTTTGAATACTTCAAATCTTAAATGCGATTTACAAACTATATGTTTTAATGAATCAACGTGAAAACTGCAAAGTTTCGCGTTGTTGAGTAACCAAGAGGTAAATTGTTGCTTTCATAAGATCTTACATGAGGAAATATCGCTCAGGTAAGCCTCTCTCTGTTGAAGAAACAGGTTTAATTCACGCTTTTGAATCCAGAATATCAAAATGCGTAATAACTGGCATAATGCGTCTCTGAAGAAAAAAAAATTGCCATCCATACCATCAAAATGATCGTACCGTGCAGCAGAACCAGTTTTGAGCTCATTTCTAGGTTAGATGGAAGGAGCATCCTCAGACTTTGGTTATTCTCCCATCGCCCCAGACTTGACGACTGAATTTAGGAGGAAAAAAACATGAAACATTAATGTTGTTTCTGTGTTTAGTTTTTGGGAGGGGGGATGCAACTGTTTTTGAAGACTTTTAAAGTAACTAAAGAACAAACGTTATATAAAACACGCGTTTCTACTGTGACAAGAGAGAAAGCTTAAAAATTTGTCACCTAAAAATAGAAATGCACAGAAGGACAAATCAACGATGAGCGGTTTCCCCTCAGTTAATTTTATGTTCATTTGCCAGTTTTGTTAAAATTAAAGCCGTTAACTTTAACACTGGTCATTAGTTAGTGTCTTTGGTGAAATCAGTCAAATAAATTAAATAAAAGTGCATTAAAATATAAGTATTATTGCTGTTAGACCAGAGAATCTTGTTGAATTAAAAAAGGAAATCTGCTTCCAAAATGAACAGGCGGTTCTCGTATGTTTGTTTCGGTCAATTCTGCAAAGGAGTATTTTATAAACAACAAATTACACTCACCTGGATTCAGGGCTCGGGTCATAAACAGCCAACACGTTGTCAAAAATATAATTACATGCGAGAAAGAAAGGGTAAAAACTGTAGTAACTGCAGCAATTTGTAAAATATAAATGTTGCGTGAGCATCATATTTATATTTCAAACGAACTTAAGTTTTGTTCCGCGTGGTATTTGGGCTGCAATGAAGTCAGAGGTGAAACTGTTCTCATTTAAATAGGGCTATTTACTTCTATTTGTATAATCAAACTAAAATTACATAAAAATGTAACGTGTTAAATAAAGGTGGAATTTATTATTATTATTTCATTAATTATGTAATAAAGTTTCTAGTATTGACAGCCCCAACAATTACCTACTAAAAATTAACTCTTCAAGCCTTCCTTGTGATCAAAAACGTTTTTAAACTGTGTTTAGACAAGTTAATAGTAAAGCCAAGGGGGGGGGGGCACCCACTTCTGGGCCCTGTGCATCTGTACTCTTAGATGGCCCCCTATCCCCCTAGCATCCCCTCTGGGGCCTCCCTGTGGTTGCACCCTAGGTTATCAGTCCCACAGTATCACCCAGTCCAACGCTGTGAGCAAAGCCTCACTGAAAGTAAGTTTCTAAAATAATAAAGTTAGCTAAAGTCACATGGCTGCCTTCTGTTGTATAGCTAATGTGTAAACATGGAATGTACGAAGTCAGCTCAGCTCACAGCATGTCGGAGGGAGTCAAAGAAGCTTTGGGCATGTGCACAAGCTAAGACAGCATCAGCCATTCTTATCAAACACACAAACACAAGTGCAGCATGTCTCCAGGAGAAGATGTGCAGAGAGGATAGCACAAAACACATTCGTGGGGTGTGGGAGGAGGGGCACATGAACACGGATGGCCCCCCTCACACTTTAACGTCCCACACGCTAACGCAAAAGCAAGGCAAACTCTGTCTTGCCTGACTTACTACCAGTTTTTTTTTTTTATTTTTGGGTTGACTGAATATTTTGGGTCTTGTCTTAACTTGTCAGTGAGGTAAGGAATGCAGTTTTCATACAATTTCCATGTTGTTCCATGTCTTGGTGAAAAATCTTGTCTCGAATATGTGCTGCATTTCGTTTGAGAAACTGCTGCAGTAAACATATGGCTGAACCCGACCAATTAAAAAAGAAAATTAACCCAGTCTGATAATAAAGTGTTGCATTAAATGAATATTGTACTAACAACCATTCACTTGAAGGGTTGCTTTGTTCATCTTTTGCATGATTTGCACAGTGGAATACATCACGGACACCGCCAAATAAGACCTCTAGATTCAGCATGACATTGCGTGAAAGTTATATATTATATTATATTATATTATATTATATTATATAAAGTTATTATAATGTTAAGGACTTAAAGCAGCATTCTAATTGTTTTCTTGCTGGGCTCTGATACCTGAGCATTCTTTCTTCTGAATAACATCAGCTGTCCTCTATAAATTGCATATTTGTTATTTCCTCTAAATCGAAAATTTAGTACACAAAATTTTGCACACCGTTACATAACAAATATTTTGTGCCACTATTCTTTTCGGAAAAATGCACAATTTGTTTAAAAACCATATTTTACAGGTTGGGTGCCAAAAGCTGGACCAAGCAATCTAGCTGTTAAAACAGAAAAATGACTGCTGTCAGTGCACCTAAAGACAGGTAAGGTTTTACAGCACAGTGACAGTGAGGGCCGAGTTTCAGCTGTCGTGTGACCGACCCTTTCATTTCCACTGTAGGTATCACGCTGTGTGGCTGATATTCTTCATGCTTGGTCTGGGTACTCTGTTACCATGGAACTTCTTCATGACTGCAACCATGGTAATGTCATTTTAATCATACTTCTGTCTGAACAGACTTAGGAACCGCATTAGCATTTGCATGTATAAAACATCTTTTCAACTGTCCATGCTTCATTCACAGACAATTGCAATTACATGGAAGCCAACCCAGGAACACAAATGTATAAAACACTGACTGGGCCCTACCCAGCGAGAGGCTGAGTCTACGGCTTTAGCTGCATAACGGTTACTGCATTTGTAACAGTACTTTACCAGCCGCCTGAGAGACGCCGACCCGCAGACAGACGGTAACCAGACATCTAACGGGACGGCGCTGAACACGGACGGACGTAGCGTACTGGAGTTGAAGTTCAACAACGTGATGACACTGTGCGCCATGCTGCCACTTCTGTTGTTCACGTGCCTCAACTCCTTCCTGCATCAGCGGTGAGTAGGCCTCCACACCGCCGCACATGGGCTGCAGGTCTCCATGCCGGCTTTGACCGGTGTCCAAAGGTTTCCTGTGAACGTAGTGTTAGGACGTTTCTGCTCAAGCACTCAGGTTAAGTGCTCTGGTCATGGTAAAAGCAATGCATTGTTATATTTAACTGGAACGCTCCCATTGATGTTGTCTGTGTAACCCTGCCGTTGATTCTTAGTTGATCGATAATGTTGCCTCCCTGCTCCACAGCATTCCCCAGAAGGTGCGGATAGCGGGGAGCCTGGCTGTGATCATGGTGGTCTTCCTCGTGACAGCCATCCTTGTGAAAGTGGAGCTGGAGCCCCTTCCGTTCTTCGTCGCCACCATGATCAAGATTGTGTGCATCAACTGTGAGTTGGTTCCTCTTGCAAACTCCCTTCCCATTGGATCTGCTTCTCCTCCTATTACCAGCAGAATGTCTTTAAAGTGGGGACTGGAGTTTTAACATCATGCTTCTTTCCAGGCAACACCACTGCTTTAAGACTGTCTTTTTTGTCTAGCCTGTAAATAAGAGCCACTGTGAAGCAGGATAAAGCCCTATTAACTTGTGTGTAAGAGTCCATCTGGAAATGGTTGGAACCCCATTGGCTAGTCTACAAGTCAGTCACAGTAACGTTGGAGCCCCGTTGGCTAGTCTATAAGTCAATCACTGTAAGGCTGATGTCCAGATTCCATTAGAAATATTTGACAGTTTGACGCTCCTCCATAACCCTTGTGTTTCCCCAGCATTCGGGGCCATCCTTCAGGGCAGCCTCTTTGGTATGGCAGGGGTTCTTCCCACACCCTATACCACACCCATCATGAGTGGCCAAGGCCTCGCTGGCACCTTCGCAGCTTTCTCCATGATCTGCGCCCTGGCCAGTAAGTATGCGTCTCATGCCCGTAGACATGCCAGCCTTCTGGTTTCTCCATGCTAGGCTTAAAATGGTGTTTCTCCTTAGGTGGCTCGGAGCTCCAGGACAGCGCATTTGGATATTTCATCACAGCCTGTGTGGTCATCCTCCTAACTATTGTCTCATATGTAGCCTTGCCCAAAATGGTAAGAAATTACCTTGATCTTCATTTCTTTCTTACTAACTAATGTATGAATATTACCACCATATTATTTACTATAATTACCATATTATTCTTCCGCAACCTGAAATGGTGTTTCTCTGTCTTCTCCTCTAGGAGTTCTATCAGTATTATCAGGATAAGAAATCTACACCTCATGAAGGCAACAACATAGAGTTAACAGTGACAGGTAAAGCAGCTGCAAATAGAAATGTTTACAGAAATAATACAGGGAAATATGAGTTTATGTGCTATACAGATTCCAACTTTTAAAATCTACTGCTGATTGTGTTAATATTTAGTCTACAGCCACATTACCTAACAAGATCTTTTAAATTAAAATTTGACGTATATAGACTTTTGATACCAGATGCTGCATAGTGTAGGGCTGTGTAAACTGACGTTTTCTTATGTTCAACTGTAGATTTTACTGTGTACATTTCACAGAGCCCTTAACAGAAAACACAGCAGCCTTTGACATAGTGGAGAAAAAGACGGAGGAAGGAATTTCCATGTTCGCAATTTTTAAGAAGGTATTACTAAATAACAGGGATGCGACGGTTCCCGGAAAAAAATCGAACACTTCGGGTTGGCATCCATGGTTCAGCGCATGCAGCTGAATTGTAGTTTTGAGACTTACAATTAACAATTTTAGTCAGTGTGGCTTCTGCCTTGAAAAGTTTTCAGACCGGCTAAAATGGACGTAAATTCCTTTTCTGTGTGAACAACACACACTATGAAAGCGGACGACATGAAAATGCAAGTTTACATATTATATATTTGAAATTCAAATAGAGTTTTTCTTTTAATACATTGAATACACACCACACCACACCAAATCAAAACTTGTGTCTCTTCGCACTGTGATGCAAACCAAACCGAGAGATTTCTGAACCATCGCATCCCTCTTTAATAAGCTTTTCTATGCTTTTCTCTTGCGGGGCCATTACTGCCAAGTAGCAACTTAAAGCCCGCGAGAAATGAACTACAGCGCTGTGCTCACGTCTCTACTATAACATCGCTTCTTTCTCACCTGTGCCTGCAGATATGGGTGATGGCCTTCACTGTGTGCCTAGCCTTCACTGTCACCATTGGGGTGTTCCCCGCAGTGACCGCGGATGTGAAGTCCAGCATCGCGAACGGCGGGCCCTGGGGTGCGCCTGTGCATCTGCAGTGTATTACATCACACATGGGCCAGAATTACATTATTCATGCAGGCACCTGAGAGGCACTCTCCCTAAAGGTTATCTTAATAAGTGTCACGAATCAGATGGACTGAGGTGAAGTGCAAATGCAAAGAAGATTTATTAAGAAACAAGGCAAGGCAAGGCAAAACAAAATAACCAGGTTAGGGCAAGGCAAGGCATAACGCGGAAGCATAGCTGTAACAAACCCTAAAAACTCAACAACCGGCAACATACTGACACATAGTGAGATCTAAAATAAGGACATTAATGATACACAACTGGTAAGTACTAATAGAAGTAGGGATTAACACAAGGCATGAAGGAGGGAACAGCGACATCTAATGGACATAGGAGGAACAACAGGCATGGGCATGACAATAAGCTTATATGTTCGGAAAACTAGAGGGGGCCTTATGAAAGATGAGGGCTTAATTCATTATCTTACCAAACAAAGTACAGCTAAAATAGTAAAACAATTAGTGGTGATTGTTTTTTTACCTTTCCAAGGAATGAAACTGAACTTTATTAATGTCATGCAGTACCTGCAAATGTCATTATAGGAAAATGTACACATAGACCACACATTGAATTTTACAGGCACTAGCCCAAACACAGTTTGGCACACTATGTGACTCCACCCCTCCCTCATTTGTCCCCAGATACATATTTCATCCCTGTATCATGTTTTCTGCTCTTCAACATAATGGATTGGGCAGGAAGAAGTCTAACAGCTGTGTGCATGTGGGTACGTCACGCACCGCCTCAAAACATGCGGTCCGTTCAGGCTCGCAGGTGCATAAAACACAAAGGATAACTTTTAGGTGTTTGTTTACCTTTCAGCTAGGGATGCAGACGAATATTCGAATAGCGAATATTCGTTTAACTTTTTACTATTCGAATTGATATTTTACTATTCAAATGTTCGTTTCTGTACAGCCGGCTTTCCTTGTGTGAAACTCACGTGGCATTGCGAATGATTCTATATCGTATTATCGTATAATCTGATGTCGGATTTCTTTTATTAGTTAAGACAGAGTCTTGAACAAATAAGCCGACAAAGTCAAAGAGTCAGTAACGCCTATAGCACTGTAATGTCACCTAAGTACACTTGAAGGAAGTTGAGGTGTTTTAGAAGTTTAAGCATCACATGTCACGTTACTGTGGCTGGCTGACCGGCTGAAGCGGATGTTAAAGGATACAGCAGCACTAGCAGCAGCAGCAGGCTAGCAGCAGCAGGTATAGCGAGTCCGCCTGTGCTACACGGTCATCAGTGTATGTCTGTTATGGGTATGTATGGCGGGCGATGGGTTCGGCCAAACAGGCTACCATACATCCGGTCAGTGTCTTAATCACACGATATGAGCCAGGCCAGTCCAGGCCCATCTACTGGTGTTGCGTGAGTGCAGTCTGACACTGAGGGGATGGAGGGGAACATTAATTATACAAACGCCGTCAGTGAACAAGAAGGAGACTTGACTAACAGCCAACGCTTTGCCTATACCAATCGTCGAATGTGGCGAAATATATACGGCAGTGTTGCTGGCCTCGATCGATGTCGCTGATTACTGTGTGGCATGGAATGCCACGCGACATGTCATCGGTCATCAGTAAGCGAAAAATTTGAATATTCGAACCGTATTTGAATAGATGCTCCGAATATTCGAATAGCAAAATAAAACAAATACCGCATCCCTGCTTTCAGCCAGCATCGCCGCATCTATGTCAGTGTGCTCCGGACCAGCCTGGACATGTACCGCGCAGTTTCGGCTCTTATTTAGTGTGATGACATGTTAGCAGGAAAAGCATGCCAAGCACTAACGGTGATCTTACCTTGTGTGCCCAGCCAGGAGAGGACAGTATCCTCCTGCCCTTTCTCATGTTGGCACGTGTTGTCTTCATCCCACTCTTCATGCTCTGCAACGCGCAACCCAGGTACACACTGCCCATCTTCTTTGAACACGATGCGTGGTTCATCGTCTTCATGATCGTCTTCGCCTTCTCCAACGGATACCTGGCCAGCCTCTGCATGTGTTTCGGGCCAAAGTAAGGGTCTTCTAACTCCTCAGGGATACAAGTGTAAATATCATACATTTTAATGCAGTGGCTCCGGATCCGGTTTGTCCTTATTTGTTTGTTTACATTCTCCAGTACCACCAGAGCATGTTGGTGAAAATTCCTCATCATCCTGTTGATCTGTCTGGAAGTTGAATCTTGATAGGAATGTTTTGCTGCTTACTCAAGTCTTATCTAAGTCTAGTTGATATGATTCAACTTGCAGAAACCACCTGAGCAGCACTGGCTTTCTTTGCCCCATAGGAAGGTGGCACCACATGAAGCCGAAACAGCCGGAGCTGTCATGGCCTTTTTCCTGACGTTGGGACTGGCACTGGGAGCTCTGCTGTCATTCGGCATCCGAGGACTCGTCTAGCACAAAGATGGTGCTCTCTCTGGCCACCCTGAGGGAAATCACGCTGAGCGTTCCACCTGGATGAGTCGGTATAAGTTGGCCGAAATGTCACATCACAGAGAATAGGTCTTGTTGAAGCAGAACACTTGTGATGAACTGATGGGAGAGAATCAAGTTGTAACAGCATTTTTAGATGGCACTGACTTTAGTTCAATTTTAGCCAAATATTAGCATTTTCCTAATTTGAGCCTTGGGCAATGGACACTTAATGGACACTTAATTTTTTTCCAGTTTTGCATGTAAAAATTATTTTCTTAGAAATATTTGCCATAGTTGTATTTCAGTGTGTTACTGTGTAACTACATTTTATACAAAGGAGAAAAATTCACTTCTTGATCAGTATTCTTTTATGTCTGGGGTTTTGCTGAAGATATGCACTGAACATTTACTGTTGTTTTCAACATCGTCAATGAGTGTGCTTATTTAAAAACTTATGGAAAAATGTATGCAGTAGTAGCAATTTCCTTGTATTGTAAAGTTGTATAAAATTTGAGAAAAAAAAAACTTATTGCCTTCTTTTAAGGGCATAGCAGGAGAGATAAAGCTGCACACCGAATACTTTATAAACCTGGGTGTTGGTGCTCTACATGAGATGTGACGTGTTGTTTACACACATGCAGCACACCCCGCGTGTGTTGGTGGATAACAGGACCACTTAACTACTGTAGTGTCACATTTCACAAACCCATGTTTGAGTGTGAAACTATTTTTATATATAGTTATACATATGTAATCTTTCATTGTCACTGCAAAACATTTACCTCACTTGTGCCTGTGCTCTGTTGTTTTGAAGTACAAGATTATTGTTATTGAGTAGATGCGACAAACTTAAGGAAAAGATGTTTACTGCCTGGACACGCATTATTGTTTAAGGAAAATTAAATGCCATTTCCTCTTCATGTGACATGAGTGTGATTTTCATACATTTTGGGTAAAACAGTTTTTAACCATAAACTAAAGGTTTAAAAAATGGCAGTCCACTTTACCTGTTAAACAGAAATATGGAGATATAAAATAATGGATAAACCTGGTATATTTCAGTCATTTAGTCTCTTACAATCCAGCACTAAAATCCATCATCTTTCCCATGTTGATCCAGATGACCTCATTTAGACCCTAATGGGAAAACGTGTCCTGCCTAGATCAGCTGGTCTTTCATCTAGAAAATATCTGCAGGCATAAGGCTGGTTTTGAGTTGCCACGGTAACTCAAAGCTTACCTCAGTCCAGGTGTTTGCTGTTAGGCAGCCTCTTATTGCATCACATGTTAAAAATAAATATTATTCTCAGCCATATGGTGCAAGGTCTATTTCGGAAAACGGACCTTGAGGTGTAAATAACAAAAACAGCAGAGACAGTAAATAGATTTTCTTCATTTCTTTGATTTTTAGGAACAAATTTTATTAGATACATGGACCCATTACATTTATTTACGTTTAAATGATGTTGAATTACTCAACAATCAGCAGCCACCCTCTTATCTTTGATATTGCCTAGGGGAGGTCGGGAGCCCACCCCCAGCAGAGCAGGGTAAACACTGGACAGAGCGCCTGCCCATCGTGGACTAATGTTATTGGGGGAGGGGAGGAAAAAAATTTAAAAACTTAAGCTGTAAAAAGATTTTCAAAAATTAAAAATTGACATTGAAATACATAAACTTCTGATGTCTACAAGTAGACAGGAGTGTTTCATACACACACACACATACACACACACCAGCCATAACATTATTCTTAATATTGAGTTGGTCCCCCATTTGCCACCAAAACAGCCCTGACCCTTCAGGGCATGGAGTACATGACACCTCTGAAGATATCCTGTCATATCTAGCACTAAGCCATCAGTAGCAGGTAATTAATGTCCTGTAGGTTGCGAAGTGGGGCCTCTGTGGATTGTGCTTGTTTTTTCAGCACATCCAGACAGCTGCTAAATTGGATTGGGATCTGGATAGTCTGGAGGCCAAGTCAACACCTCAAACTCATTATTGTGTTCCTCGAACCGTTCTTGAACCATTTTTGCAGTGTGACAGGGTACATTATCCAGCTGAAACTCCCATCAGGGAATACCCTTTTCATGAAGGGGTGTACGTGGTTAGCAATAATGTTTAGATAGGTGGTACGTGTCAAAGTAACACCCACAGGATGGGCAGGACCCAAGGTTTCCCAGCAGAACATCGCCCAAAGCATCACACTGCTTCTGCCAGCTTACCTTCTTCCTATAGTGTATATGTGTCAAACTCAAGGCCCATGGGCCACAACCGACGTGGCGTACAATTATATCCGGACCGCTAGATTATTTTATATATCTTTTTTTAATGGCCCCGGTGATATTAAGATCCGATATCACACAAACTACAAATCCCATAATACAGCGCAACAGCTGCTTTACCGACCGATAGGCTACCTGCGATTATCCCGCATCAATTACGTCAGATCAATCAAGCGTCTGTTGATGTATACAACTTTAATTTCAAGTCAAAACTCGCCCCCAACAATGGCCAAGGGAAAAGCTAACTCTGAAAAAAGAGCCTTTTTTGTTTTGATTCGTTATTATTTTAACTTAAAATAACTTTTTAACTTTTAATACTTAAAAGCAGTTTTTATTAATAATTTCACATTTTTTGCAGCATGTTCATATTTTGAATTTGTATAATTTTGACAAGTCATTATGCTTGCCCACTTTTTCTTCTTCCAACACAACAACTTTAGGGACAAAATGTTCACTTGCGGCCTAATATATCCCGCCCACTGTGACGAGATAGTCACTTTAGTGGTTTCACATACAGCAACACTATTTGTAACTCTCCATGCTGTTCTGCGTTAAAGCTTAAATGAACAAGGCTGAACACAAAGTCATATCAAGGATGAACACTTTTTATTCTTTGAAGAAACTGAAAAAACGATTGACAAGTGATTCACCATACAGCCTTTTGACAGAATTAAATGAAAAATACAACCAGATAAGACGGAATGGTCGTGTTAAACATCAACTAAAACATGTATTTTTAAATTTAGAACACAGCAAATAGCCAGTAAAAGAATAGCAATTAAAAAACCGCAAAGACTAAACTGTACATGTTAATTTACCCCCCTCCCTTTTCCCATTTATCACGTACATAAACTGTACATATGTACTTCACACCACACTATCATATCTTCACAATGATAGCGGAGTTATCAAAGGCTATTTACAAAAATATTTTATATTCACTATTCCGTTGGTCTTAAGTTTGTCAAGTCAATCTCATACAAAAATCCAATTACTATATTTCCACACATTCCCCTTTGAACAGTTAAAAAAGCGTTAATGGAACGACATCAAAAAAAGAATCACCTCAGTTACGTAAATGTCAACGCACGCAGCTGAACACTTGTGTAAGTTAAATTACCGATACTGAAGTTCTCCGGTCTTCTGAGCGTATTGAACTGCGTGCAAATAAAAAAAAATCTTATTTCCCATCCTTTCGACCACTCCTTTGGAGAGGAAATTTGTAAAGATAATAAATCAACTTTTTCACTGCAAAAACCAAATTTATCAACTCTTAGGTAAACACACCATCAGAATATCAACAAACATTCGATCGTTTTACCAAAATCTTTCAAAATTTACTTGTGACTTCACTTCCACACTGCTGCGTTGACGATCAATGCTTTACAAAAATAATAGCAATTTTAATAAATATTAGCTTTTTGCGTAAATGCATCAATACGTTACATATTAAACAAAAAAGGAAACCCTTAACTTGTCCCATTCATTTATCAAATTACAATCAGGTTTATCATTCCTTCAATCCACTTTTTCATACAAAAACGTATTTTCAAATTGGAACAGTACAAGAACATCAGATCTGCAAATAACGTCGTCGTTCCAAAAGGAAAATGGAAAGGTATGCAGCGACCTCTACTGCCCTCGTGGTGTACGTGCAGCCCTAACGAGTCCGTGAGATACAGGATGTTCCAAATCGCCACATTTCCACCAATTAAGGAAACAGACTTGCCAGGTGGCTCAGACCGTGGTCAGGTTTGCTTTACTGAAGTGCAAAATTAATCTTAATTCATCTTTACATCTAAAACGCCACTAGAAAATTTTCTTAACCCTGTGGAACCCATGTAGTGTTATTAAGAGCTCTTATGAACGTTCAGATCAAGTTTCACACACAAGTCTCTCATTTGCCCTGGTTTTGCCAATGTAAACAAGTCATGTATTTTTATTTTACACGAGTGTAACACTGGGTATTAGGCTATTAACGATAATAAAGCCGGTGCTGAACCAAATCGCAAATTGCAATGTCTCAAAGTATATGTTACACATAGACTATGACACCTGGGTTCTACATGGCTACAACATCCTTCTTGTAGTACACACAAACTTCCCATTTCACTGCAATCCCAATGCAAACCAAGCACACATACATCGGATCACTGCTGTTCATTGGTACAATAAATTCCTCCCCTGTTAGAGCATGTTATTTTATTGTTTAGCGCTAATTTAAAAGCTAACCAAGAATTATAAAAAGCGAACTACTGATCTAGTCTAGCGCTGCCCAAACCCTGCTCCATGAGGTCTGCAGGTCCGATATTGGATTTTAATTACCACCCGACATCTCAAACAAGCAAATCAGGTGAATATAAATATGCAAATATGTAGTGAATTCAGTACAGCAACTAGGAGCGGAGGTTGAGCAAACAGCACAACACGACATGAAGTTTGAGACAACGAGTTTGGAATCACTACTCTATTCTAGATACAAACTCACTGTGGCTAATCTGTACAAACGTGTGAAGGAACCTGAAGGCTGGAGATTACCATCTCAGCACCCTCTCCCCACCACAGACAGTACCAAATTATATTTACACTGAAACAAACAGCATTATCACACTGCAGTGAGTTTACTGCCTCTAGAATATGTAGGACAACCCCCCACCACCACCATTTTACAAAAACCAACTGGGGGCAATTTTAATTATCATCGAGATCAATGCTACACATTTTATTGAAACACGTGAACATCCCAGTATAGAGGCTTACGCTCCTTCATTAGAACAACGCTATCCACCTTACACCTTAACCCCGAGGACATTCCAAGCAAAGCCAGGGCACATTTCAGAAAATGCAAACTTCTGTCCTTTTCAGCAGAGTGACAGAAAACCTGGGGTCACTGCAAGAGGCAGGCTGTCCTTTTCAGGCAAGGTTCACCCCGTACATATTGCTCTGAGGCGACTCCGCCGTCGCTTGTGCAGACAACACAAACATACTGACTACTGTACTTAAAAAAAGTCGTTTTGTCCGACTCGCACAGCTACACATCTGAAACTGCAGAATACAAAAAGCAGAATCAGCACGTTCCCTAATTACACATTTTAACCTTTCCAACTATTGCTGAAAACGTACACAAAAAATGTCACAAAAATATCGTATATTTGTTTTCCCCGGACAAATAGGAGCACAAAGTCTGTAGCTATATACAGGAAATAATTAAGGTAGCAGAGGTGAGCGTTAAAAAAAAGAAACACAAACGCTCAGCAAGTGTTACAACGGATAAGCACGGTCCAGCAGTGGGAATTGTGCTTTTCACTGGACTTTTCTCATGCTCTTTCTAGAACAGGGTTATCAAAGCACAGTCCTGGAGGGCTGCCGTGGGTGCAGGTTTTCCTTCCAACCAATTCATTAATTTTAATTTGACCATTTTGTTAATTAAATATCAATTACCAGTACATCCTTCCTTCTATTCATTCCTCCCAATCATTTCCATCTATCTGCACTAATTTGTCTTAATCAATTGAGAGAAAGAATTAGTTGTAAAGAAGAAAGATAAAAGTAAGAGTCCTGTGCTTCAAAAATATCACAACGTCGCTCTAACTGCAGAATCTGGGCAGGAAATGTCTGGATGATTTAGCATTGTGGTGGCGTGGTGGTTTGCACTGTCGCTGCGCACCTCCAGGCCTGGGGTTCAATTCCTGCCTTGGGTCTGTGTGTGTGGAGTTTGCATGTTCTC
>JABJVR010004429.1:0-14720 GCA_025773905.1 Chitala chitala
GTGTGTGTGTGTGTGTGTGTGTGTGTGCCCTGTGGCGGGTTGGTGCCCCGCCCTGGGTGTCCCCTGCCCTGCGCCCTGTGTGCTCTGGAATGGGCTCCAGGCTTCCCCGTGACCCTCACCAGGAATACGCGGTTAAGATAATGGCTGGATGGATGGATGTTATTATGGAGCTACGCTTTGAAATCAGGGGATCTCAGATGTTACATATTCCTACTTTTTTACTTTTGAGCATATTAAGAAAAAACTATTGTCAGCGTATATGAAATTTTAATGATATAAAAACCAAAGTATAAAAAAAGAATAATTTAAAAAAAGAATTCATCAACGAGATTTTTTTAACAAACTTGGTAGACTCCCACATAAACACAATTCTTTAGGTAAATTTTAAAATCTTTTGAGATCATAAACTGAACACAAGCATAAATTATATCATAACCCCCTTAAGGCATTGTAGGACTGTAGCCCTAGTGTAGTAAAAAATGTGTCCTTTGGGTTTTCAGTGACAGTGATGTGGAATTTGTTCAGTTCCCAGTATGTAAAGCTGTCTCCTGGAAGTACACAGGAAGTCAAACAGCCTGCAGAGGCCCAGCTTCCTGACACCACTGCTGATTGCCAGAAAGCTACTGACTAGCACAAGAAACTTAGAGCACAAAATCCACCCGCTTCAAATCATTGTAGAAACCATTCCCACAGTTCTTTCAATGAACAGATACTTTTATACAAAGTGGCACATGCAGATTAAAAATTGCATCGGTTCACAAACGCCTTTCTCCATTTTTTGAGCCACCGGCCGCTGTGCACAGCTACGTTAGAGGCCAAGGCTCCAGACCCCAGCACTGGTGACCATCTGATCACAGAATTGTTAGCTGCCAAAACTCTAAACCCTCATGTCATCCTCAGCAGAGCTCATTGTTAATTAGACTGTAGAATATAAAGTTGGGTCAGAGTTTTCCTCTGGAAAGCAGGCTGCCCTTTAAGTCTAAAAAAAACCCTGATTGGAGTATAAAGTGTGCGGGTCACTGTACAATATGTGTGACATACGGAGTGTAGCTGGTCAGCCTTAAAATATGCCTCTATTTCTCTAGAGTGTAAGAGGTACGCGAGTACAAATGCAGTTCAAGAGTTTCCAGCTATGAGTTATGACTCATTCTGACTCATTAAGAAGAATAAAGCTTAAAAGTGTCAGAAGCAGAGTTACAAAGGGCTGAGGGAGTTAACGGCGATACCACTTTTGCCTGAGCTTTTTGCCTATAATTATTATAGGATGTACAAAGAAAACTATTCAATGTATTAATTTCCATTTGTTCATTTCATTTTAGTTTATTGTTTATTTGTTTATTTATGTAACACACGGTCAAGGGTGGAGACCAGGCAGAGGAAGGTCTATGTGTAGAATAGGAGTGTAAGGGCCAAAAGCAAAGTGCAAGCTGCTACACATTGTGACTAAAGAGAACACAAGGTACAAGGCCGACACCAGGCCAAGGACCTGACAGGGGAACACCAGAGCTACAGTTCCAGGACTAGGAGCTATGATGGACATATGTTAATGCATAAACAGAACCTAAAAAACTAGAGCATAGTACTATATGAGACCACTTGACATTCAGTAACAAGAACATGAGAAGACAGTACAACTACACTCTACATCTAACAACTGATAATGAGACAGAAGGAGAGAAGGGCTCTTATAGTGCTCACACGTGGTGTATTCACTAAGTCAATTAGAGGTGCACACAGGAACAAGGCAAACATAGAAATCCCAGATGCACTAGACAGGACAATGAAGCTAGAAATACCACAATTGGTTAATTGTTAGGTGAAAATGTAAAACCAATATGACACTGACATTAGCATTGCATCATGTTCTGACAGCTGTGTCACAAATAGGAGAGTCATGGCAGTACAAAGGCTTGTGCTGGCTTACGGTACTGTTTTTTGTCCAAAAGAGCTCTGTCTGTCTCAGTCCATAAGTCATAAATTACTGCAGATCTCCTTTGGGGGCTGTGGTCTCCTCCTCTGAGCTAAGGACATACTGTTCAGGTAACTTTCAATAAGCCCTAGATGCCCTCCCACACAGCCGTCCAATGGGAGAGCAGCGGTTGTATATAGATAAGTGATTACTGAAGGAAAAAATGAATCCAGGGACTATATATAGCTGCTGTATTTGTAAATGTTGCTATATAATTTCACTATAAATGTTACAATTACTTTTGCATGACTATGGTATGGCATTGCTTTTGTGTAACAAATAAAATAATGTTCAGTTTTATTTAAATAAAATCAGAGATTTATGTAACTGGAGTGCTGACCTATATAAACACACAAACGTGAGATATCTGTGTCACCTTTATTTGTTATATACCAGACCATACCTCTTACCTGCCCTTTCAACTCATAACATGTTTTAAAACATTTATTATTTATGGCACCTAAACAAACCTGTTATTAAAAATATTTTATTTATAAAAACTCAACTCAACTAAAAACTTAACTGTTTAACAAAAAAAACTCTCATTCACCATCACATGTGCCTAGCTGCCACAATTACTGCCTATACTTTAATTTTTGAAGACTATTATAAAAATGGAACTGAAGTATATTTTTTAATTCGTGAGCTTCTGTAATGTTTGTACACATTTTTCTTATTGACTGAATGTGAACTAAACATCATTGTCCCTTGTGGTTTTTCCTTAGAAACCTGAGCTCACATCTTGTCTCCCCTTTCAGCTTATGACTTGCATCCAGTTAACGATCTGCACATCATCCTGGCACAGGTTATTATACCGAATACCGTTCCTCACAAACTTTCCCAATTTTTTTGGCATGGGAGTGGCACTGGCTGGGATTCAAACCTTACCTCAAAGGTGCAAGACACCATTGCCCAGTTAACAGTCTCTCTAACATTGTCTTCGCACAGGCTTTTATGCCAGATGCCTTTCCTGACACAACACCCACCCCCATATTTTTAACTCAGTTTAGCTTTATTAATAAACCTCCCTTTCTGTACTTGGATCTTCCTCCTCTCGTGAAATTGTGACAACGTGCATTTTAGTCACATTAATATCTTGAATGAAACGTTTAACTTTGTGTGCCCTCCGTTTACACATGCGCAGTCCACAAAATAGGCAGAAAAGCCAAAGTGGATGGACCAACAGCACTTTACCATAACGTAAACTATTTTTGTAGATGTGAAGGTCTTTTAATTAGTCAGCATGTCAACTTAATTCCCACATACAACGTAGTTAAAAAAATTTTAAATTGTATTGCTTTATTTGAACATAACTGTCATTTATTAAAAAAAGCTTTAATATCTGAATTTAATGCCTTTTCTTGTATGAATGACAGCAAAAAAAAAAAATTTAACGTACTTGTGCAACTACTCCTACTGCTACTAGTACTGTCATTAGCACTGGTAACTGATTTTGGTTATGAATTCTCTCAAACATTTGTATTTTTAGCCAGGTTTGGGGTGTTGAAGTTTTATCTGTCGTCTGAGGGTTTCCTTTAGTTTGGTGAAAATTTTCATTGAGTAAAAATGTACAAGTCAACGACAGTCTGGCTGATGTTTGGTGGCAACATTTAGCTATAAAAGTAACATGTTGGTTTTAAAATATTGTGGAATACCTAAGGGATAGAAACTTGGCAAGAAATGCTGAAGATATTTTTGGAATATAAGAAAAAAGAAACATCTGAATTGGAGGTGCCTAATTCAGTTATGAGGAAGAAGAGGGGGGAAAGTTGGCAGGGATCTTATGTGAGCCGTAATCTGGCATCAAAGACGTTTTTTGTACTACTGCTGTCTAATTGGCCTGTATACATACAGATTGATTCATTCAATCTTTCTCTCTACCCCTGTCTGTCAGAAACAATCACACATAATACACAAATGTGGAAAAAATAAGGACATGCAAAGTGGAAATTATCCTTACCCAGCAGAGGTGAACATGTGTGATCTTTTGAAAAATAAATATTTTGAAATATTTTCACATCACCGTTATGAACAAATGTGTAGCGTGAAGTCTCCCATGCATTTTTATATGTATATATTCTCCATAACAAAGTGATCTCAGCATTCTTCTTTTGAGATCTGCATGGCTCTGTGCTCCGTTTAGTAGGTGTAAGAAATGCGTGCGATTTATCAAAGTGTAATCACTACGTCAAAAAAGCAAAAATGCCATTCTTGGCCACGAACGAAGCCAATACAATTATATTGTTGGTTGAAAATTGAAAAGGTTTTTTAGCTTGAGGGGAAGAGAACTTGCCTTATGCATTAAAAAGAATAGCATAAACCCAGAGTTTGCGGGCTGACACATGTTAATATATTCTTTGGCTGCACTCTGATTTGGAGTTCTGCGCATAAGCCTGCAGCAAATTAAACTTGTACTTGAATTATACATGTGCATTAGGAGAAAAAAATACAGCAATGAATTGTAAAGTTATTAACATTTCAGTTCCTTTGCAATATTCACAGGGGTCATCAACTCTTGTATTTCCTGTACAGTTATGTCAGTACGCACACGTGCACCATTTTATGGATATATTTTAAAGGTCATATATGTACTACATGAAATACAACCCAGCCATATCTGAATATTTTCATTAAATTGAAATGGAAAGGCAACTCTGTAAAAGGTGAAGTTATGATAGTGTACGGGACGTTTACAGCATAAATGTTTCAGATTTGATCTTCACTGCTGGATATCTGACCACATTTGGAGTGCCCTGGTGGATATGAAAACTTTTCTGTTTTTCTGAGTCCCATACTGGCCATGTTGTTATCATCATGTGTTCTTCTGAGGATCAGATTCCACCACCGCCATGATAATAAAGCAGCC
Source organism: Chitala chitala (assembly GCA_025773905.1). NCBI lineage: Eukaryota > Metazoa > Chordata > Actinopteri > Osteoglossiformes > Notopteridae > Chitala > Chitala chitala. The sequence goes on from JABJVR010004429.1 coordinate 4,836, forward strand.
TTCTGAGCAGCACTGGAACCGAATAAGTGAGAAAAAGACAGCTGCTGGCCAGTACAATGTGTATTTAAGTTAAAACGTTTTTGAGTGAGTGAGTGAATTTATTTATAGATGAAGGACTCTCTCAGTATTTCTGTAAGTGCTCTGGGTTTTCAGTTGCTCTTGTACTCATTTTATGGTTTATGATTCTTCATTTTTGTGGCTGAATGGATATTTGCAGTTCTCAACTTGTTTATGATTAGCCCAGATTGTGGATTTCCTGTTTAGGACAATTATTCTGTACTTGAGTCATTCAGCCTAGTTCAGCCTAGTTCCTCAGACTATTGCCAACTAAGCCTGATGATTACTGCAGTATTTTTTGGCTCAACTTAGAGAACTGTTAAATACGTGGTTTTGTTGTGTTGTCCTGAAAGTATGACAGAATATTGCATAGCAATTATAGTGTACAGTTGTAGGTAAAATCAAATGCAAATACTACTTATTCTGAAATTGTGGTTTAGTTCTGAATGACTGCATACAGTGGAATCTGGGTGTTATTTAGCAGAGGGACATTTGATACACATTAACTAGGAACAATTCTGGGACAAAAAAAAATTGTAGTTCCAAAATGTGATTAAAATTAATATGGTGCTGATATACAGTCCAATATTTTCCCTTACCGGCAGTAGGTACTACATGTCTTGTTGCAGAATCCTTCTCCCTGTCCCTTGAATAGTATACTTTTTGGTGCCATTCCACTTATTTGTGAGAGCTAAAGACAGCTCTGAAAATGAAAATTTATTTATAACCACACTGTATGTACATTATCATTTATGTCATCTAGCAGTTAAAAGGCTGGTAAATTAATTGTGTTTGTTTTGATATAATTTCTGCAGATTTAGTATGGGAAGCAAATTTTGAATAGTACCTTGAAAAACTAAAAATATCATTTCATTTAAAATACCAGAAACCAGGCTATACTGTAATATTCCATGTGTTACTTTCAGTATCAGACAATTTAAGACCTGAAAGAATAAGGGTTTTGGCACAACTGGAAACAAAATCAGGTTTTTCTTTCAATACATGATATTGTAAAAATATACAAATTTGCATAACCATATAACTGCAACACTACAGTATTCCCCACAACTTTAACAAGCCACGTCTAATTACATTTCACAGCCCTACTTGAAATATCTTGTGAAATAAACATTATGCTCTTTATAAATCTCTTATTAAGAGTCTGTCAGTCATACAAAGTAATATAATTTAAAAGCAGATTTGATTTGTGGGGCGGGGGGTGGATAAAACTCGCAGCTGTTGTCTAGTCCGTCGTCTGTGCCAGCAAGGGGTGACTGCAGCAAACGCACAAATCTGCATACCCATCTGTGGCATCATAAAAACAGTGGAAACCTTTTTTTTTTTTTACCTTCACAACAGCAGCATTAGCCAGGGTAGTCCCACGTCGTTATCAGTGTGCTCACAATCAAACACTGTTTCCACAACACTGCTTTTTCTCACTCCACACTTATTACAGAAACACTTTGCGGCAGTAATGCTGCATAGGATTAATGCTCTAATCCGGTACCTACACATTTCAGATGGGTAGTGCACATGTATGCTGTACTAAAATAGCAAATTATTTATAAGACCTAATTTTTTTTTTTTTTTACCAGAAAGTGCTACTCCAGTCAATGACCACAGTCATTTTTTAGTTCATTTTACAGTGATTCTCCTAAGGAGTATTTTTAGGTAAGTATTGGAGCGCAAGGTCATTTAAACCCTTTTTTTTTTTCTTTGCAACAGTGATTACTCTAAAGTAATCTTCAGTGTGATTTTTATTCTTGGTGTCGTCAGCAATTTAGCTGCACAACTTACACCATTAATTTTCGGTCACGTGCCTGTTCTGCTCAGTATAATAAATTGAATTCTACATATGTTCAGGCCATCCTAATAACAGTACGCTGAAGTGCATTTTTATTCCTCATCATTAAAGAAGTGGCACCCAGCCAAATAAACATGCCATAAACATCTTTGTACTCTGGGTGTAATTGAATTTCTATAGAACTGAAACATAATTGCTGTTCAAGCTCTGTGCCCTGTGTGTAATACGATCTAGCTTTGACAGGAGAGAATCTTCAGGCTGATTTTCGAAATCCCCATGAACGCTGTGAAAATCAGAAGGCAACTGAACAGGTGAATTCAATTTTCTTTGTATCACCTCTCAGATTTAAAAAGATATGTGATGAGATGTGCCATTCCTTGTTAAACCTCATTAGATGTAAATTTCTACAAGTGACATGACACATTATGATCCTGGGCTCATGCACTATACCTCAGAGACCGCTGTAATGGAGGAGTTAATACATGCACACTTATAGTGTTGATGTACATTTTATCACTAGATTAATACCCTATCCCTTTTTGTAGCATGGCTGTTGGTATGGAAATAAGATAGTAATGATGGCTGCTTTTAGTGTTTATAACGGTAAGAATGATATTATTGTTGTATTTCATTAGTGTTTATAATTGGGTTAGTATCAATAATACCATTGAAAGATGGAAGATAACAGCAGGGTAGAATAATGAATTTATGCTTATTACGGGCATGAATATTCAAGAGATGTTTGGGGCTGGGAAGGTAGATGGGTGTTTTGGTTACTTGGACGCTGTTTTAGTAAGGATGAAGGTTTAGTAAAGCAATTGGCAATTACTTCATGTCAAGATGGTATGACTACTTATTCTTTGGTATGGTTCAAGGCAGCTGGAAAGTCACATGACCCTGATGATGCTGTGAAACCTTCTTCAGCTTCACTACTTGTTCAGAAGGATTTTGAGTTCTTATAATGAAGTCATGGCTGTTTTTGGAAGGAGCCATTCTTATAAATCCTAAACTATAATTTTCTAAATGCTCTGAACAAAGACAGGTGTGTTTGAACAGGAGCTGTTTCTGCAGCGGTCTGTTACACTACCATAAATCGAGATGTGCCAGCACACATTGACGACTGAGGTTCACAGAAATGAGTTGATTACAGTCAAAACATTGTTGCAGTTTTCCACTGATTAGAACAGTTTTTTTCTGTGTTCTATGAATCACAATATTCATATTAGCAAAAACTCAAGTGCACTGTCTTGAGCCTAGTTTTAGTTGTAAGTGTATAGTATTTTGTTATATGTGGTTCTCGAATTACTTGTTCTCAGCAAATACACAAGAAGCATCAATTCAATGTCCAGGATAATTGAAAAACACCTTCAAATCTTGGATTCCCCAAAACAGCTATGCCTTCACCACTTATTTTCACAACTGCTTCAGAAACATAGGGAATTATATGGGCAGGTTTCAGCAGGAAATTTTCAGCAAGAATTCCAAGTGATATAGGGCAGTGGCTCACATACTGTATGTCCACAAATACTTAAAAGAAGTGACAAGCGCAGAGGACTTTGTATGCTTACGTTCACCTACAATATACATAATTTTGCATTCAAGTCTAGAATTATCTAGGTTTAGCATAACGGCACACAATATGTGCTTAGCCATTATAGATAACTTATTAAATGGGTTGCTTAATTAGTGTTCAAATAGCAATTGTAAAAAACTATTGATTTCACAAAGTAAATAATTTCCCACTTAATAAAAGTACATTGATGAAAAGCCTCAGATATCACAATAATAATTCATGTAGTCTTTGCATTAAATTCAGTGTTGAACAACAGTCATGGGATTTGTATATTTTGTTACAAAACCTGTGTGAACCTCTGTTTTGAATGAAGGTTGATACCTATTTGTGCTCATTGAGATAATTGCATTTGAGTTCAGTGAATGAAACCTAATGTCCTCAGGCGCTCCTACCCCACAGTATTTAAATTGCGTCAATAAAATATTAACACCTTGCTCAACCCCCATTCTCAAACATGGAAATTATGTGGAGCTTTTAATATTTATTGAAACCTCCCACCACGTCAGGCACCTCAAAGTCACATCTGATCAATAATTTAAAAGTGTGTCATTGGCTCCAGTTACAGTGCCACACATGCACGCACACACATACCATATCTCTGACATGTATTCCTCCTCCTTTTTGACATGCCTTATTAGCTGGAATTATTTAGTCGGTCCACACTGACCTCTGTGTTCCCAGGAGGTCAGGGTGGGAACAGAGAGGGGCTTTGGTGCACAACAATGGTGAGAATACACACAGCAGTTTCACAGTTGCTCTTGAGGGAAGCCGAGATTGTGTTCCATTGTGCGGCTTCAGCCTTCAGCCTGCAAGATTTTGCTGCGTCTGCAGAAAGGAAGCTCTTCCAGCAGGCCATAATCACCTCTGTTGGCCCAACTGAAGAAAAATGTCTCGTATGCCTTCAAAGGTCATTCCTGACTTTCATGAGGGTCACTCAACGGGTTTTACAGAGTGGACATTAAATCAAAATGTTTGGTCCGGTACGTAGGCCTTTATCACAGCTTACAGCAGATTTCCATTTCTACACAAACAGAAAGCACCCTTCACATTGCATTACATTTCCAAACTTCATCAGACTGATCACTTTTTCACTGCACATCAAATACGTGGGTTCAGTCACGTTTCTGTTTAAATTGCTACTCGCACAAGAGAAAGTCTGCCACTTCACCTATTTAACACTACAAAAATGTAAGGCGAGTTCCACATTTTGACAGCTGTGCAGGAATATCGATGTGGCTGTTTTTCTGTTTGAGCTCCATGTGTCAGAATGGAAGGGTATGGGGTGGGTTGGCGCCTTGGGCTGAATCCACAAAGGCACACATTGATTAATACTGAACCCTCACACAAACAACCATGGCAAACCATGCTCAAAGCATGCTGCCTTTTCTAAAGAGTACATTTTAATAATTTTGTGTTTTTCAGGTGTTCCAGGTTGAGGACAAACAGTGACTATACACAGAGATGAAAAACAAAGATGACGTCTGTCACCAAAATTTACCTCTGCAGCAGCTATCTAACCCTTTGCATACTTAAAAATTTATAATCATAAGAAAAATAAGCAGCCACAAAGATGCAGTAAAATACATCAGTGGTGGGCTTATGGTGAAATCTTACCATTGACCTATACAGGAATTACATAACTTGGTTTTACGGAGAAATTTTTGCTCTGTGGGTTTCACTGGCACAAAACCACAATCATCTTGGAGGAAAGATTATCTTTTTGTGAGTGTTAACCCTAAGGAAATAATCAAGTCTAAGTGAGAAACCAACAGCTTTAGAAACATGTCAACAATGAGGCCTGTTCATCGTAGCAAGGAGATATCTGAATCCATCTGTTTCTGTTGTCTGCAACACTGGCCTGAAGCTGCTCACCTCCATCTCCATGACAGCTCCTTCAGTGACAAATACAAAGCCTAGAACTTTCTATTCAACTTAGATACAGCCATAGCTTTATGTTAGAAGGGAAAAGGCAACAGGAATTTAAGAACTATGATATTATTACCAACAAACAAAGAAAAAGGACATCTTGTCAGGTAAATTATTATTTAAGAAGTGTAAATTCACCCCAAAACACCAGCAAAAAAAAAAAAACCTGTTTAGTAATTTCCTTTTGCTATAAAATTTCATAATGAAGATCAGTGGAAAACCACCAAATGAACCAGAAACAGGTGTTGCTGTTTATGGAGAGCAACAAAGCATTCTACTCTTCATTAAAGAAAAGAAAGACCTTAACAACATGTAAACTTACTATGTATTAGCTTGTATATCCTTTTTTATTATCTTAACAACTTCCACAATGCCTAGTATTGCTACCACCATTAAAAAGTTAGTAGTAGTGTTATTTTTAGAAAGTCTGAAGTGTGGGGGTATCTGTTGATTAGTTCTGAGAAAGGCCACAGTGCAGAGTGAGGCCGTTATTAATCCAGCCTCCAGCCTCAGACCTCTCATTACAGAAACTGAACTGGTTCTGACGAGTTGTTTGCTAAGGAAACGCCAAAGCTTGACCGAACCCGAGGTTTGTGGCAGGGGCATTTGAAAATCCACTGAAGAAGACAAAGTTTCTGCAGCATCATTACGCTGTCACTCTCTGTCAATAGTGGGTGGCGATATTACACTATTAGGAGAATCCAGGGTAGAAGTGGGCTGGTACTCACTAGTATGTAGTACTGGAACTTCCCCATTGCTCTTTGGAGTGCTATGGGTGCCTACACAACATACCGACCCTGGTCAACACGCAGGCTGACACGACATTAGGGTGAGCACCTGCACCTTTCTGTTCTAGCTGCTAACGCTGACTAGCGTGCAGACGTTTACTTGACTGTACAATAGAGCTGGTTGAGGACCAAGCTTCCCCAACATAAGCAACAATGATTTAAAGAAGCTTAGATTCTCACCATTTACCTCCTAATTTGCCATACAAAAGATGGCAATCAGCGGGTCTACTCGTGCTGGGAAAACGGAGGGCAATGTTGGTGGTAATGAAGGGGCCGCCTCCCTCTCTCGCCACACAGTGGCTGTTTATACTATGCGTTGTTGCTTCTCTCACACAAAAGGCTACAATAATTTAAAGCAGATGGCATTCCAGCAGAAAAAAAATCCCCAGGATCTTGCTGGAATCAACGATGTAACGCCAGCGTGATGCAAAACGTCAAGATGGAGTGACGGACTCCCATTAGCTTCGGACTAGGTCCTTGGTTAGCAGATGTGCTGCATATTCTATTGTTTTCCAACTCAGGGTCGATAAAGCTTGGTTCAGATCTGGAATTAAGCTGAAGGAAGTCTTTGAATGGTAGCATACCAATGAATATCTGAGAGAAAAATTATCAACTTTCAGTTCTCTCCAACAGATCAGTAGTCTGTATGCGGCAGTGGCTAATGCTAACACAATGTGTCTGCTGCTGTAAAAATAATCTTAATGGTAAAATGTGTCTCAAGCAGCTTCGCTAAAAATTCAGTTGGAAAGGAAGTCCAGGTTTTAAAAACATTTTAATATACATAGTCTTTGGCTGTATAGGGATTATCAATATTTTCTATGTATTTAACACTATATTGTTTTGGTAATGGAGTATTTATGTTAATTACACTCTCCTAATGTTGTGAAAGGGCAGCTCTGAGCCATAATAGCAGCAGCCCTACAGTCACAGTTTAATTAGCATGTGGTCAACAGCTGAACACCTGCTGAAATAACACCTTCTGCTTAATTACTTTAGAAAAGCAACTGAGAAATTGAAAGAGAGTGCAAAGCTACAGCATATTTCAAATTAACACTTGTGAACAAGTAACTAACCTTATAAGTTCACATCCATTTTTCAAGATTATTCGAGTTTCAGCTTGAATGTGTAACTGTGGGTTTTGTGGATCTGTGAGTTTAAAGTCACATTTGCTTCAGTTTATGCAGTGAAAGGTAATCCAGGCTTGTAAATACATTGTGAATTGTTTCAATTGGTATAGACCTGTAATACAGCAAATTCCTCTGGACGACTTTGTTTCTGTGAAAAGCATATAACTGTCTTTTCCTCTTGGGGGTTACTTCCATAAGATAGCTGAAATACAGATATAACATCAAATGTGAAGAGTGAAACTGACATATATTACCATATACAGTATTAACGGGCTAGAACATGTCTTACACCATTGTAGGTCTAAAAATCTTTGCGTATATAGATATAGGTGTATTTTTTTTTCTCAGTAAAAGTATGTGTTTGCTGCTTGAATCATATTATAAAATGTTTAATAACCTACTGTATTTTCAAAACATCCTGAACTCATGGCTTTAACAAAACCTTCTGTAAAAAGAGTCGATGCCAGCAGACTTCTCCTTTTTTGACTGACCATTTTGTGTAACAGTATGTTTAAAAATTTAATCTTGAAAATGTTTCATCCTGGGCTGTGATTTGTAGCACAAAGTGTGTTAATGAGTCAATTCCTTGAATGAGGTTCTTATTAGCACAATCATAAATGTACACCTTTTCGAGGGCATTAATGCAGATATATGAATGCAGACGTTGCACCTAAATCATTAATCTCTAATAGCCTGATCAAGTCATTTGTTATTAAGTAATGTATCATGTAATCATCTTCCAAAGTCATTATTACTGACATCTCAATTATGTCCTGTATTAATTTATACGTTATGTAAATTTCAAACAGCAGTCCCAGCTCATCTGATTCTGCTGACATTCAGCTGCACAGACTGTCACAGAGTCTACAAGACTGTCAGGTACTCAGGCTGCATTAAATAACAGTGCTTCTTCATTTTCATTGATGTACAGTTAATATTGTGAAACTTGTCACCTTAAAACAGCAAACAAACACGATTCGATCAGTCAGACAGAGAAGCATCGTCCACATACTGTATGACAAGCTTGCAATACATTTAGTAAGGATTCAACAAAATTTGCATTACATTTACATAGCCACTAGTTGGACCATGTCTGCAGAATAATTCATTCAAGGAGGAAACACTGGTGACTGTCTATCAATTTTATATAACTGTACAAACCACAAAGGCATAAAACCTTTGTTGGAGTATGTAATATAAAACCTGACCTGCTCTTAAATTATGTACACTTCTGGTTTGTTTCTCTAGTCATACAGAGGAAAAGCACAAAAAATTTGCATAGACTTAATGAATGATATATATTCAAGTCTGACTTTCCTCTTTCCTGACTTCCCTTCGAGCTGCTCTTAGAAATGTCACAGAAATTATCTAGAGTTTTTTTTCTTTCTTTTTTTAAAAAAATCCATGGCTAAATATTTTTTTGTCTGCCTCATTTTTAACTTCTCCCAACTAATCAATTGTTGAATGGCACAATTGATTAAACTTATATTAGCATTTATTACAGAAAACAACATTATCAATAATAATCTCAATGTTCTAGGTGGTATAGTGACATTATTTAAAAATGTATATGTATGCTTCTAATGTCTATTTTTGCATTCTAACATAGTTAGATATCCAGATAAATGTGAAATAAACATACAAAAGAAAAATTTAGTTTTTAACTGAATTATCATGTGTATTTGTATCATAACAGCTCACAGCTCAGAACAGAACTGATAAACTGACCAGAGACACACCTTCTAACCATAATCAAAGCAGTTATAAGCCATTCAAATTCATACAAAATACATTTATGTCTGGCGTTGCAATAAAATAAGAATTAAGAGATTGGACCTGCAGAATAAAGAGAATAAAACTGTGCAAATAAGAGTGATGTGGGAATGAGCACTGGTTACAGAGCAGGATACTGGCGTGCGCGCATGCGTGTGTGTATGTGTGTGTGTGAGTGTACGCGTGCATATGTACACCATTCATTCTATTGCCTTCAGTAATGAGTTCTGTACTACAGCTGTTTACTTAGGGTGTTTTAATATGCCATGCTCTGTAAGACACTCTCGACAAGAGCAGCAGCCAAATGAATGAGTACGTAATAAGCAATACAATTAAAAACTATGAATTTTTACTCTGACTTGCATTGCTACATTAGAAACCCAAAAGACTGTCAGCAAGTTGTATGGCAAGAATCAAACTTGTAATTAAATTAGTTTCACTTGCTAGTCATTACCAACATTTCATGGCCTTTTAAAAGTTTTTTAAACCTTCTTCAGGTGTTAGATAGTCTATTTTATGTATAATTAGTACATGAAATTAATATCTGTTTCTCTAACTGGCACTTAATTGCTCAGCCCGTCTTAAGATGAGACCCCCTACAGGTAAGTGCTTACCAACAGGTTACCTTTTCCAAAGGATAGTACTGAAAACTACAGCATACCATCATGCCCACTGATATATTATTAATATATATATTTTTTATCTATGCAGTGATTTGGATGGGCGGCACGGTGGCGTGGTGGTTAGCACTGTCGCCGCACACCTCCAGGCCTGGGGTTCCATTCCCGCCTTGGGTCTGTGTGTGTGGAGTTTGCATGTTCTCCCTGTGCTTGGTGG
>JABJVR010004430.1:0-14718 GCA_025773905.1 Chitala chitala
GTACAGCCCTGAATCAAAACACGTCTTTCTAGTACAGATATAACTTCCTACATTTAAAGGTACAGTTGACAGATTGCAGTATAAAATCCTCAGGTACAAGTAACACTTTTTACTTGTGTGCCAATCTGTTTGCACATCTGACCTTATACATGAGTAGGTTAAGGTGGTTATAATATTATTAATTATTATTGCTTTTTATAAAAAAAAGTTCTGATATGTCTAAACATTAGGTTTTGGGATATCACTGAGTGAAGTTTGGCATTCATTCCACAGTGATCTCAAAATCACTTCCGGTCTAATTAAAGAGATATCTAAATCATTTAGTGACCCTTGGACTTATTTCCTGTTCATTAAAGTCTTATAAGATAATGATCTGGAAATCACTTGGACTCCATAGATATATCTAAATAATGTATACATGTTGTGAAATGATTTATAGATATTTTAAAATATTCAAACAATCATTTAATGGTTTGAATGTATCTTTAAACAGACAGAAATGATTTATAGATCTCAAAAATGTTTTATATCTTTAAGATGTTACAAAGGCATTGATAAATCATTTAAAGATAAGTAGTTGTTAATAATTTAGATACTTCAAAAACATGATTAAGTCTGTAAATTATATGCATTTTCCCTGGCAAGGTAAAAGGATTGCACTTTCAAAGTGGGATCCAGTGAAAGTTTAGCACTGAAGGAGTTTTATTTTGTGATGAATGTTATTTCGAGCCACTGCACTGTTACAAAGGTTGAAATTTGATTCACTGTGACCAAATCATCACAGAGTAGCAGGATGTTGATTTTAGACATGGAAAACACATTTCTGTCAGTTAATTTTTAAATCACATTATAATTGTAATTAAGATCGAAGGTAGTGGTGAAATATTTTGTCTGTAATAAATTTTCTAATCTGAATGGAAGGTCTAATTCTCTAAATATGAGCTCACCACATATTTTATACGCATTAGAGAATTGCTTGAAATATTAGAATTTTATGTTTTCGTTACCTATACATCTTAAGATGGAGGGAGGTCTTAGTGCTTTACATTATGCGCTGCCTCCGTGACAGCATCCCCCAGCTGCATGTACGGTTAGCTTTAAGAGCCGATGGAGAGATGGAGGAAAGGCAATGGAGAGTGGCCAGCTGTTTCAGCAGAATGATTATTCTTTACTGGCAGAAGAACAGATAACATAACATTACCCTCTGGCAGAAGCCACTCTGACCAGTGTCACCGGAGGACGTCCTCAGCCGTTTGCCCCCCAGACCGTCTGGCTCGACTCAGAATGGGCGTTTATTTAAGAAGCATGAGAAATGAGGCGAACATGTGAAGTGGTCTCTGTTCTTGCAGCCAAACGGAAAACTGCTCTGATGTTGTCCGGGTGTCGGAGCGGCAGAGGCTATAAACGCTGTCAGATCTTCATTCTAGTGCTTGGGATGCAAACCCTTTAGTCATTATTCAAAGGTCATCTCCTTATCCTCTTAACAATGTTTAGGCCAACCTGTCACTGATCGGTAAACTTGCGGCAATGTTAATTAAATGTACATTATCTGCAGACCGGAGAACATAATGGATTCCAGGCAGACGGTGAATATCGTCTTCATTATGTGTTTTGTCTAAACTGACAAGTCGTTTAAAACACATGCTTTCTTAATTCTCACCATTCACGAACAGGAGATGCATCACTACGCATGTTTTGACAATCGTAATGAAATTCCAGTTTCAAGAAGCAGGCTTCTTATTGAATTAGCACTGGGAATTTTATGAGCTGCGGGAAACTTGTCCCGCGGCTTTGCATTGGAACGACTCCATGTCTTTCATCTGAAAAGTCATGGCTGGATTAAGACAGCGTTTTGCCAAAGGAGGGGGGGAAAGTTAATTTTACTATAAATGTATTTGTGTTGGTTACTCTGTCAAGCAGTGTTATTCTTACAAGACTTGCTTTTATGTAATTTACCCTGTGGTTTCCTGTAACAGGATGCACGACGTAATTTGCATAAAGTGGACAGACCTCTCGTAATGCTTATGTGTAGTCAGTAGTGACGTAATTATTCATGTAACAGTTGAGTCTCAATTTAAAATGTCTTCAGTGTGGCAACCGCAGTCGGGCTTTTAAACAAGGTCAATCGCAGTTTTACTAATGTGTATGTAATATCATTCACACTGAATGCTTATTTAATACATAAGTGCTGCCTTTCACTGCCTCATTTTATGCATAGTGTATGCATACAGTTATTGGTGTTGGAACATTGTTGTGGCCAAGAAATCGGTCTCCAGTTCCATTTGGATGAAATGCACATATCTGTTTCTGCTCTGTATGTGAATAATATATTAACGCCAGTGGCATATAAAGCTTTTTTTGTCAAAATAGGCATTGACAGAGACAGGTATGCAATTTTGAAAGTCTTTTTTGAGTCTGATATTTCTTTTACAGCTGCATTTTCAGTGTTGACATTTTGACCTCCTAGCAACAAATCTAGTCTCCTGATCATTATCATACCCAATGACAGAGATGCTTATACCGAACAATATAAATGCAGGAACTGAATAAGATTTTGAAAATTAAACTCTGCATTCATTGTTCATGAGCTGAGTACAGGTTTTGTATTATAATGGGGTTCAATTTTAGAAAGTGGCCATTTTCCTGGGAGTTTTAGAAGAGACTAGAGCGAAAGGTCTAGTCACAATTTCTTTAAGGTTCAGTTGTGAATGACGTACGAATCTCTAAATATATAACGTGAAGTAAAATGTGAAGACAACAACAGACACAAACTGTGAAACCTATATACTGTATAGACAAATTCCCCAGTGACTTGACCTGGTTTGGCTGCAGTTGCTATTGTATCAGAAGTAACAAGAAAAGTCTTGACTGAGAGCCGAATGTTGACAGACAATTGATTGTTATAGAGAGAAAGGATTGAAACCCCGCACCATGTCCAGAAGCACTGGAAGGCCTTTGTCTCATTGTGACACAGGTGGTCAACACTACAGAAAAAGTCTGCCATGTCAGGGGAATAGATTGTGCAGGAAATTGTACACGGTCCCACAAAAGTATCGCTGAATGTCTGCATGCCAGCTTCAAATAAATTAAATTAATTAAACTAATTTCAGCGACTTTATGACAACAGTCACCCGAAGCATCTTTGTCACTTGAAGGCCGTCTTCCTCGAGGCTATCTTTGAAGGACCATCTACAGGTACTCCCATTAATATGTCAACTACAAAAAAAGCTTTAATTTTTAATATTTTAATTTATACAATTTCAACTAAAATCTTATCAATTTCATGCCTTCAGCGGAATCTGACAGCTCAAATTCAGAACGGGTTAATAGTGTCAACATCTTTCTATTTCTCACTTACGACGCAAATTGGACGCCCATTGTATTTATCTTGCATAATAGGAAAATGACAAATGTTTGAACTGATGCCTAAAGAATTTATATTGCAAAATCTGTTCTCATTAGAATACTACTTTTTTCCCCATTAACACATTCGTAAACCATGTTTGCATTTTCCCCTCTTTCCCATGAGATGTATTAATAAATACAGTATTTTGTTTTGTTGTCAGTACAAGCCTAGTGTGACAGAGAAGTTTTACCTCAAATGGGGTGATATGTATTCTTTGAAAACACAAATGTGTGGTGTGTTGATAGCAGTTGATGGCATGTTTTGACGGCATTCTGTAAACACAGATTGATTTTAAAATCCTAATTGGTTCCGCTAACATGACTCAACAGGTAGCGGTGCTGACTCACCGTCAGCTCTGTGGTTTTGAGTCCAGCCGTTGGAATCGTGTCTTGGAGTTTGCATGTTTTCCCCGTGATTGGATTTATTTCGGGTGCTCTGGTTCACTCCGGCTTTGAAGAGACGTGTGATTTATATGAATTAGGAGCTCCAAGTGTCTTTGTGCGTGCGTGTGTGTGTGAGCGAGAGAGAGAGTTTGTCGATATTTCTGTCATTTTTACAGTGAGCTCAATATAAAGCAAAGAATTAAAGTAAAAGGGAGCAATACAAATCTATAAATGTTGTGATATATTGTATTCTGTTTTTAACCTTTGTATTGTAATTTTATTGTCTTTGGTTTTCTGCATTATTATTTTTTATAAGTATTTCAAAATATTGTCCATTGCAATGTACGTCAGATCTTGTCAAATTTATGGAAGAATGATTTTACAGATTTTAGTTCCTAATTAGTTATTTGTGACTAATTTGGGATACCCTTTAGCAGTGACATCTAAATGTGGTAAAATATTTATTACAAGGGATAGGGGAGGGGTTTATCCATTTTTTAATGTCAATTATTGGTCTTAATGTATGGTCCATGACCCATCTTTTAGTAGAAAAAGAACTTCTTCCAAATCATTGTTGTTTAATTTAAACTTTTCTAAACTTTTCGTTACTGAAAAGGGGAAGAAGATCAAGGGCCACACCAATGATTTCCAGAAAAATAAAGAAATAAAGTCCCATTGGATCTGTCAATGTATGGCTTGTGGGGAACAAACCAGGAGTTTGATGTGAGCCATAAACAGAGGCTGACCTCAACCTAAGACGAACATCTAATAGATCTTTTGGAAGAAAGGGAAAAGGTAACATGAGCCTCCTTACAAGCAATGCCTACTGCACCTTCAGAAACATGTTGGGCTATAACTCCTCTATCTTTTACGAGGAATGAATAGGTAGTCATTAACTGTGTGGAAAACTCAGAAGTTGGGCTCAAAGCCAAAGACATTAGTTCGAAAACAGAAACTCTTAATATACACGCACACAACGTTAAATGTCCCATGACACTGAGATGTACACTGCTAATTAAACAGACATGTCAGTAACAGCTCTGAGTTGAGTGGTCTAGCATTTTGCGTGAACAGGTAGGTTTATCATATCAAGGGTCTTTCACTCTCTTGAGGTGACTCTCTCTGCCTTGTATCTTCTAAGACTCCTGTGTTTTTTTTTTTCCCAGTGTGTGTGTGAAGCTCAAAGCCGTCAGACTAATCCACACCATGAGGCTCTAGAGTCTGAGTTGCGATATAAGATGAAAGAATTCCCCTTCTAAAGGAACAAATGGTTCTGCGCTGTGCTATACCCAGAGGCTACGGGAGGATGGAGACTGTGTGGGTTAGGCGGACATATTTTTAAACTGCTGTAGTTGGAAAACAGCTCACGGACTGCATTTAGCCATTTACCTGACATTTTCTCCCATCCTCGAAGAAATTAATAATAATAATTTTACTTATTTATTCTGCTGGATATTTTATGGGAGTTACTCAGCCGAATTGCCTTGCTGAAGGGGGTGCTGCAGGACCCCTTTTGGGGCTTGAATCAGCAGTCTTGGTTACAAAGTGTCTGTCCTAAACTGTTCAAGTACCTAGTGGTCAAGGTGACCAGTATTAATGTGTTAGGTTAGCCAGGCTTGTCAAACTGGACGCCTACTCAATAGGCTGCAAATCGTTAAAGAAAACTTAAATGTTGTTCAATTACATCCCATTTACATATGTAAATAGTTTGATTTAGGTGCCGCACAGTGTCAAGACTGAATTTAAGACATAATAAATCCATAGAACCTGACTGAACACTTCACCAGACCCTTTAAAAAACACAATTTTTGCATTATTTCTTGTTTTAGAACTTTTCAGAAGGATACCATGTAGTACTCCGTAATCATGACTGATTATGTGTAATTTTGTACAAATCTCTGCACTGAAGAACGGGCAGGTTGCTCTGTAAAGCTGAGTTCACACGGTACAATTGTCTGGTCACAGACCGGTCACCAATAATTCACGGACACAAGCCAGCAATTGCTTGCAATTTTCAGCGCGCTCCTGCCTGATTGCATCCAAGAAAATTTTACAGTGTTAATTGGTCTACAACACAAGTTAATTGGCTCACTGACCAGTTGCCGATGCTTGGGAGATTTGTAGCAGCCTTTAAATCTGGACCTGTCACATGAGACTACTGTGAGCAGTAGCCATTGAGAGCAAAGTATGGGATATTTCCCATCATCCCTTGCCTCGGGCAATTTTCCCCTTCCCATAACACAATGGACACCATAACTAAGAGAACACATGCATACTATCACATGATGTGCCTGTGCTTTCTGCCTTTGACCACCAAGTGTTGCCTTTTCCCCTATTACAATGCTTTTCTTTTCTCGTGCAGGTTTTGTTAATTATATTAGTGTTTCCACTTGTTCTGCATTTCCCTTTTGTCTTTATATACTGTCTTTTTGTTTTAGTCCCTTGCCAGTTATTTTGAGTAGTTGTGATGTTTTACCTACTTTGTGCTTCAGTGCCTGTATTTTCACCATGTTTCCCTGTTGTTACCCTGCTTTTGGACCTTTAATAAGCCCTCCTTTTTTCACTTAGTCCTTGGTTGTCTCTCCTGCTTTCCCACATCGTTACACATACAAATTCTACCACCAAGCACTGCCTGTACTCGATGGTAGAGTATGCTGCTGCAATAAGAGTGGACTACTCTACTCTAAGTAACTGCTGCCATGATGAAAACAGAACCAACAAAGAATGTCCTCATATTTCACAGCACAAAGTCAGCAAGGAAAAGCCCAGAAAACAAAAGGGAGACATGCAAGCACAACTGCTTTGTATGGTGAAAATAACCAGTAAAGTTAGTTTAGTTTTGAGCGTATAGTTTGTGAATATACTGTGCATTTGAGGCTACATTAAGATGTTATTTAATAAAACGTTTTAATTGCCAGGCAACAGGATCTGCAGTACCACTGACTGTCAACCGAAAGGAAAAAGTCAAAGCTTATTGGCTTCGTGCTCGAAACATGCATCTTTGCCTTTACTCTTAGATACAGCTGCTTGCAACATCTTACTGAAATTACTTTGGCATGTTTGACAAGTTTTTGTTCTGCTTAAAATGCTGTATGGCGGTCCTGGAGGGGTGGGCGTTACCTGCTAGTCTTTGCTGCTGGCAGATATGTCCCCCTCATGTCCCCCTCACATGGTGGTCTTCAAATGTAATGCAACCTCATGAATTAGAAAAGACAATTAATTAGACAGGCTTTCTAGCAGGTCTGTGTGCCGCCCCCGCTGTCCTGGAGCACTTCTGCTAAACGAGCACACAAATGCAGCCATTTTTGTGTTTTATTTCCGCTAATCCCATTGCATTTTTCCTCAGTTTGCATGCTTTTCTTTCTGATTTCTTTTTTAATTGGCTGATTCTGACATTTCATTTTTTTTCCTGCATGTTCGTTTTTCAAAACCTCCATCCTTTGGTCTACACCAATAGGCACTGCTGTTCAGCTCGTTCGCTGTTAATAAAACGTGCTGAGTTCGAGAGTTCTGATCTTACGTAACACCGAATGGCATCAAAGATACACATTCCTAGTGGCTGTGTGAAACAGCAGGCTGGATTGTACATCTCACTATGGCGGTGTGCTCTCTCACCCTCCCCCATCCGTCCATCCCTTGTGTCTGTCGATCTCCCGCCTCAGTCTGGTTTATCTCCGCCTGGGTCTATAATCAGGTGCACTAGGTTTATCCACGCTGGTATTCTAACCCGTTATTTCTCACGCTCGCCCCTTTTCCCTTCAGGGCATCTCTCCTGGAGCGGCAACCACCCGTGTCAGCATCTCAAAATAGTCTCCAACCCAAAATTTCCACACCGCTACTGAGAGTGGTCATCTCCAAGTGCCAATAGAAGCTGCCTCTTTCATGGCAACCTGAGGACATAAAGAGGACAGTTATGCAACTGTGAAAGTTCTTAAATAACCAGGGCCTGCCCTTTCATGTAAGGTATGCCATGAACGGCACTTTCAGGTAAATATTAGAAACACTTCACTGCCGTGGTATAAACCAGCCCTTTGATCTGAACAGAGTGCTTGTACATTACCTGCGGGACCACAATAGTTCAGTAAATTTAAATTACTCATCTTCTAAAAAGCATGTGTTTTTTTTTATATACGTAAATGGTTTCTGATATATTTGTGTATACAAGTGTTGTGTGTGTGTGTGTGTGTGTCTGTGTGTGTTATTTATATATTCCCTTTTAATATCTTTATTATCAGGTATTTCAGTAAGATGCTGATACAGACGTCAATGTCTCCCATCAGTGCATCGAAATATATGAATAAAGTACAGGAATAAGTTCATCTCCACTTCATAACCTGAAGTGCTGATCTTCCTCAAGCTTTGAGCCCGGTGGGTACAAAGCGTAGCCCAGAAGTGGAGGCTCTGGACAACATTACTGTGACATTACTATAGAGTGCTGCCAAACAAGGGACCAAGCTAAAGCACCTAGGTGGGGGTAAATCGAATTATTTCAGCTGGAAAATGGTTTCTCTGCTCACATATCTAGTAATGCAAAACTTATTGTGAGCTTAGGGGGAAAAGCAAAATGGAACAATTTACTATTGTTCTTCTTACTATTAGTGCACATGAGGGAAGAAAAAAATTATATACAATGGTACGTTCCATTCTGACCTTTGACCTTTGCAGCCAAAGGCAGAGCTCCGTGTTCAGCTGGGTCACGGGAATGTCCGCCAGTTCCCCTGAGGGCTAATTCTGTAAGCCGGCGATGGGTGAAGAGAGGGAAGATCTCTGGAAAGTGCAGCAACGCAGCTCTGCTCACTCCAAGCTAAAACACGGCTGCGCTTCTAACATAGGGGTATAAATAGATCCTTCCTTCAGGAGATATCGTTGGCTCGCAGCTCCCTGGCTGCCCTCTCTCCAGCAGACCCTCTCTTTCTGATGCCACCCTCTCTGTTTTGGCCATTCATAACTACAAAGGCCTGTTCATTCACAACCGTGAGGTCCCAATCAGATTTAGACCATTCATAACCACGGTAATGTGATCGCATCGCTGCCGTAATGACTTGATTTAGATCGCTCTGGATTCAGATCTCTCAGTTCATTACAATGTTGATTTATATCATCCGTACTGTTTGTCAGTTGTTCATGCCTTAGTAATTTGATTCAGTTTACTTATATGCAAAATGACTTTATCCAGATCATTTATAGATGTAAAGACCTCGACTGGGATCCTTCATTACCATATAATGGCTTTGATGCACATCAGCACTGTTTCTGTGCATTACTGAAGCTGCAGTGTATCTTCAAGGCTATCAGATGTGGATTAAATGTCACGAGTCAAAATGTGGAGGCATGAATAACGATTAGCCACAACAGACTGGGTACTTTGTAATGCTTGCTTTTAACCGAGCCATTATTTTTATCTGTTTATTTACCATACAGCCCCATCAGTAACAAAGATTATGTCCGGCAATCTAATTAATGAATGTATGACTTACTGTTCTCCAATTTTGGCTGGTGTCCTCAATAAATTTTCACGATACATTGCATAGCCGCTGCTACTTAATGTACATTATGGGAAAACCGGGAGCGGAATTCGTCCCACGCCTAGACTAAACAAAGACTGTACTGAACAAAATTAACACAAACCGCAAAGATAAGGAAAAAAGGATGAAGTTAAAAAAAAAAGAAAAAGAAAAATCCATTTGGAATTAAACAGAAGTAGAACGTATGAAGAAAAACGCGCACTAAACACCGAACTGTCAAAGGGTGATAGTCGTGACTGAGCAAAGAGCAGCTAAAACAGGGATTAAATAGCGAAAATAATACAGAGGTGTGATTATTTAGGGCGTGGATTACCTCTGAAAATCCTGCCTTGTTACACTTTATTAATGTCACTTCCAGAAGTGTGTTGTTTTAAACACTTGCGTAAATGCTTTGAAATCAAACCGTCTTCTGAACCGAAGCCACTAAAGCGCTGCTCCTGAAAGCGGCCACGGTTACAGCAGTCAGTGGTTAGACATAGTGAGATCATCCTCCTTGCTTATTACCGGCGTGTATTGGAGTGCAAAGCGTCACAAGGCATTGTAATGTGACCTGGAGTGGGACTGTTCGCGTGTGTACGTGTGTGTGGGCGGGTGGCATCCTGTTGGGGGGGAGCATCTTGCCTTACTTTCCAGTGCTTCTCAAAATAGGTCCTGTTTTGCCATGACCCTGACTTGTCAAGTGCCTATCGAAATGCACTGATACTTACTGGCTCATCAGAGACCAGCTGCATTATACACACACACACACACACACACGTGCCTGTTCTTTATATGGTGGATTCCAAGTTTAGTAATGTAAGCTGATATATGCGCACAGTCACGTAACATTTAATACCCTTAAATCATGATTGTCTGAGGGAGCATTTTTTCCTTTTTTTTGCGGTGGCATTATTGCAATTTAACTTTTGTGTCAGAAAGTTGGACATTTTCCTGTGAAGTCAAGAAAAAGATTATGCAACAATCCATCCATCCATACTGTTTATCCCAAGGAGTTTAGGGCAGCGTACATTTTGGATGTGGTCCTATCCCATCGCAGTAACATTAATACAAACAATGCAATAAAATGTAAAAGATTTTATATTTCATATGTTTTGTGTTTCAAACTAATGCTGTGATGTTATATATCCTAGTTTAAATATGTATAAGAACTGAACATGTAAACGTGAGGCTGAATACCGAAACTATGCCCAAGAACACAGTGGTTAATTTAAAAAGATACGTATTAAAATACAGCACATTTGTGATACCCAAGCACAAAATTATAAATTATACATAAAAGAACAAAAAATATTATATAGTCAAATCAAATGGGGTGCAGAGTTGATCTGTTGCCAAGATACGCTATGCATAAAATAAAGCTTATATTAATAATACCATTTACTTAGAACAAACATTTTTAAACAGCATGACCTTGCTTTTCCAGGTCACCCATAACAATAGAACAGGGCTACAGGAATTCCTGCAGCCAGAGGCAGGGTGGCTCTTAGCATCAAAAAATGAGCATTAAACACACAATTCAGCCTCGTCTTCATTTGATTTAGTGTCCGTTGACAGCTATATTGATTGCATTGTGTCATATAATTGGAAATCCGTTAATAGTATTAGCTAAACGTAAAGGTCCGGCAGCACGTAAATAATGGCGCGGCTTTATGAAAGCAGCGCTGGTGTAAACACGGGAGAGGCGCTAAGTGCAGCGCTAATGACTCTCCTTCGCTGTTTGCAGCCGATCATGCCCTCGTACAGATTCCCGAGCGTCGCCTCGTTGCCAGCCTTCTGTTTTCTCGCGTATGGAAAACTGCAAAGACATCCTTCAGAGGTATGACCTACCCCTGCGACTGCAGGCTTAAATAACCGTGGTGTTAGATAACCATCGGTCTCTGCGTGAGGGGATTATGATCACTTCTCAGGGCGCTGCTTTCTGAACCTGAAATAACGTCACAGGCTGGGAACTGCACAACATCTGATACGTGGCTCTAATTTGAACTTCATTTTTGCTGCAGAGAAAGGAGTCATGTAGGGAAAAAAACTATATCTGAACCCCACATTTGTCTTCAGATAATGAAATGTATTATTATTATTGAGCTGGCATTAACAAATGTTCATACAACCACACTGTATTATCAAAGTCTTTTATATCTGTATCCATTAGTTATCATTCACAAAATGATGGTTAAGCTTATTAAAAAGACATTTTCTAAAACTCCTAATATAGCCATACCTGACTGACTTGTACAGTATGTCTCAGTATTTTTCACGATCAGCTCACACAAAAGAAAGTTAAAGATCAGCTTCATACTGGCCATATATATGCATAAAATAATATAATAAAGGATAGACTAGTCAAGGCGGCACAGTGGCGCGGTGGTTAGCACTGTTGCCGCACACCTTCAGAACTGGGGTTCAGTTGTGCCCTTGGGTCTGTGTGCTTGGAGTTTGTGTGTTCTCCCTGTGCTTGGTGGGTTTCCTCCAGACATGCAGGTTTGGTCGATTGGTGTCTCCAAATTGCCTGTAGTGTGTGTACCCTGTGGTGGCTTCTCAAGACCCTGAACAGGATAAGCAGTACAGAGAAAGGATGGGCGGTTGCACCAAATACATTATAAATAGATGTTTTTGTGGAGACACCATTTATTTTTCCCAAAGAAATGTAATTTAAAAGGTTTTCCCTTTACACATTATGCTATTTAAAGGCGTCCTACCAGTTAACCACTTCAACTATATACACAAGGTTGAATGTTTATTTCACAGTTCATGACGTTTTTGTGAATGCACGTTATTTAGTATACATTTAAGTACACACGTTTAGTTTAATTGTTCTCACATAGTTAAGGCACATACAGCAATCGGTAATGAAAATCTAGTTTTAAGCATTCGCACTCAAAAGTTTGAGCTGTACTCTGTCGGTTTCTTTGATCATATAAGATAATATATGATTAATGAATTATTGCAAAGTAGGCCAAGAACTATCATGCACAAAAGTGCTTAGAAAGAACAGAAATTTAAAAATGAAATTATTTAACAAACAGCATTGCGGACCAAAATTGGAAGCTGAGAACAGAGAGAGATGACACGACCCCGAACTTACATTTTAAAATGTGCATTTTAAACTCGTGAGGAGAATTCAGATTTCTGACAAGAGAGACGGAACAGGGACATGTCATTTCCTGACATGAAAAGGTCTGGTCATTGGTATGGGCGACGGGGGTCTGGGGGAGACGTTTTATGAATACGGGGTTGACAGGTGTGTAGATTGAAGGTATGCGGACTGTATATGGGCCACCGTGAGAAGAAATGAGGTTCATCAGTAGAACATTGCTTGAAGCACGTTTCACGTACGTGTTTGTGTCGCTGGCTTCTCACATTTATCTTGGAGACGAGATGCAGTTGTTGTCTTGCTAATCTTTCTTTTTTTTTGGGTGTTTAAGAAATCTGCGTTCACACGTCCATGCCACTATGTAATACTCTTTTAATCACTGAAATGCTCGTGCTAATCTTATGTGATTAGAGGAATGTTGTTCCAGTTATGGTATAATAAACACACACTGTGCCTGCTTGTACTGGTTTAGTTTTTAAGTTTGAAAGCTAACAATAAAACATCCATCCATTCTCTGTACCGCTGCTCCAAGTCAAGGTCGCAGGAAGCCTGGGGCCCATCCCAGGAGGCACAGGGAAGGGGACACCCAGGGCAGCACGCCAACCCACCGCAGGGCACGCACACACTCAAGCACACACCACAGTCATTTTCTGGAGACTCAGAGTTTGAATATATTCAGCTTTATTGTATCTCTGCGCAGAGAGGCCCCACCAGCATGCAGTGTGAGGCAGGAGCCCGGAGCTCTGATTACATGATATACAGAGAGGCCCCACCAGCATGCAGTGTGAGGCAGGAGCCCCGAGCTCTGATTACATGATGTATTTATACTTCACAAGCTACTGCTCCCCTCCCACCGAACCTGCACGCCCCCCAGTGTGTGGGTGAGAGAGGGCTTTACTCTACAACAGTCACGTTAATATGACAACAATCCCATCATGCTACACATTAAATACAGATGACTAAATGTTCACTTTAAACAATATAAAAACAATATAAAAATTTTCCATTACACTAGACCTGTGGACACCTGGATGAGGCAGGAGCCCAACCTAAAGCCTTCAGTGATGAGCTGTAGCTGCTGGGATATGTTCATCCATGATTATGGTCAAAATAGACAAGAACACATATAGTACTGTGTGTGCTGTCTGCGTTTTTCTGAGGATGAATAGCAAAATATTTTGTTTTTAAAAGTATTAATTGTGGCCAGCACTTAGATGCATGAATTTGAAATTTGAATGTAAGAATTTAAAAAAGCAGCAGTGTTTATTACACATGAACAAGTAGTATAAATTAAAAGCGTAACTGTTATAGGAGGTTTGGGCACTATTATGATATTATGGTATACTGGTGTTTTTAAAAATAGAAATTGTTGTGGAAATTTCAAAGTGGCTGAGACAAGGATACACACAAAAGTTATGAATAAGTAAAAAATTTATTTTCTCTGCACAGAGAGGCTCCTGCCCCTATCGAAACCACACATTAACACTGAGAGCAGAAGCCTCGAGTTAACAATACACTGGACTTTTACAGTCACCCAGCCCCACCCTGTTCTTTTCCATGGCTGGTGCTAGCCTGAGGAGCCCCACTCTCCTGGCCTTCACATTCCAATACCCCTCATCAGTCCACCTTATGGCTTTTCACCCAACACCCCTCATCAGTCCACCTTATGGCTTTTCACCCACCCGCGTTTCACTGGGCTACACAGACAGTTATAATTCACTTACAGAACAGATCATAAGTACATTGTTATTTTCCCATCACACAACGCTATCCCTTTAAAACTGAAATGAAAAAAAAAATCTGTGTGATGTGCGCTGTTTATAATCAATGCCCGAAGAGTGTGTGTCGATGTCCAGCAGCAGCAGCACTGCCTGTGTTTGAAGATGCTGTAAAAGTACCGACAGAGCTGCTGTTCTCACTAACGAGACTCTCTCATACCCGCGTGTCACTTATTAGAAGAGAACACATGGCAAACACAAGCTACAGGCACAGCATCAGAGCGGGTTTTCAGCACCAAGGCCGCGACATCCTCTGCTCAGACCCGATAAGGTTAATCTGCTTGTTCTGTCCTCACTAGGCGTAACTGAGCCATCCAGCTGGACAGTTAGCGGACGAGCTGAGCTGGTTTTGTTTGATTTATTAGATATAAACAATAACTCGTTTGTCGTAAAACTGAAACGCAAAGAAAATACAGTATTTACATTAGCAAATAAAGTGTAATAACGTAAAATTCTCTGTATAAACAAATCGTGAATTTCGAAATTAACTTAATTAGCATAACAAAAGATCGCTAGCATGTGCAAATACCATGTG
>JABJVR010004431.1:0-14710 GCA_025773905.1 Chitala chitala
CCCATATACACACCTTCCCCTAAACCCCCCCCCACCCATAATGCTGGGGTCGAGGGGGAGTCAAAGGGCTTCTGCACTGAATGTTGACAATAACATCACAGAAGCGGCCAGTGGCCAGGTGGAAACGCAAGAGCGACATCATCTGGCTAAAGTTGGGGGGGGGGTGTAGAGGGCGTGGCCAAGGAATCAACGGAAAGGAAACTGAAAACAGGAGGGGAGAGGAGCCTCTCTCAACTCATCATCGCCATAAACCTCCGCCGGTTTTTATCATTCTGCAGGGCTCACATAATCATTCCATTAAATTATCACAGGGCAGCCCCCTAGACCAACAAACACCAGAGCACTGCTCTTATTAGGAAAGATGTGAACAAATTAATCTGCAATAAACAAAACATTAAAACATGTCCCTTATCTCCTTTTCGAGATGTCAGTCACCACACGGAAACAAAGCCTGACTAGTAATATTCACAAAGACATGTGTAAATAAAACCAGGGCTAATGGTTCTCAAGCACAGACGGAGAGCTCAAACACAAGCGGGACACCCACTGGACAGTGCTCATTCAACGCATGGCTGAACCAAGATAAAGTCCCCACCGGCCTGCTCCACCATGGTGCTCACACTAAGGTGGGATGTTGCTGCTGCTGCTGGGTTTGGCTTCTGAGCTCAGACCGGCCCAGTTATGCACAGGCCACGCCCTGCTCTCCTCTAACCCACCTGTCCAAAGCACATTTAATGTTGTGGGACCCACAGAACCTTCTTCATGATCCATGATCACATAAGGCTGAGCTCTGGTTTGTGCAACCTACTTTTGGAAGTGAAAATGATTTCACCGTCAGCAGGAAAGCAAAGTATAACTGGTCCTACATTTACACACAGCGTACGCAATGGCAGAGAACATCTCACACGACATTCATTAACAGACAGACTATGGGGCAGAGGAAGGTGGCTTTTCCTGAGCAGCCTAATGAGTACAATTTAAAGATCACTAGCCACTGTCAGCCAGGCTGAGTAGAGAAGGACCAGTGGAAAGAGATCTATCCTCACAAACTGCTGAAGAACATTTCCATCTCTCAAGAACCAATAAGGCATACATGGGTGGAGAGGTTCTTAGCTCACACTCAGGAGGCCATTAGCATCCTGGCAGAAATAAGAGGTCAGCTATAACAGCAAAAGTTTATTTAAAGAATAAGTTATTATGCTGCCTGGTTTATGGGTCAATAAACAGCAGTTGCAGCTCAAAAAGAAACCCTCCCAAACCTCCACCGCACTCATTTAAAGAGCCGTGAGACTCAGCCACAACGGACTTCCCCAAGTGCTGACATCATACCTCTCCTGCCTTTCTAATTACCCATAAATCCTCAGCACATCCCTCCATGCCTGAGAAACAGCTTTACAGCAAGTATGCAAATGCGACATAAATTTCACTTAACGCAAGCCTACACCCATTTCTTCCTTTTTTTTATTCCCCTTCTCCTCCTCCACAGTCTATGACCTTACGGCTCGGAGTCAAGGCGCCCGTCTCCTTTTCCCACGCACCTACATTTTCAGCGCACGTACAAACCAGGCAGTTGTGGCAAAGACTCCACTTTTTTTAAATTATTTTTTATTAATGACTTCACAAGAAAGGTAATTAAAAATGTATTTTTAAAACTACCACTTCAAAGATATAAGACAGCGCAGCTCCCGGGGCGACCATATAAACCAATTACGAAGTATAATAAACGGACACAGTAAAAATGACACACTGAATGCAGCGTTATTGCTAAAGTGCTTCCATGCTACATTGAAGCTCATAGTTTCCGACTCTTTTATTATTTTAAAGCCCAAAAAAAGCATGTTAGATAAACCAACTGGAGTCCACATGGAGGAGCATTCTGGAGCCGTCACTCAGAAAGGTCCCGCTGGACAAGCCTGTGGTCGTTCTCCTCGGGTCACAGAGAACAGTTATGTAGCGGTGCATCGCTCAGCCTTCCCATGACCAGGAAAGGAATGTCTTGGAATTCTGTTAGGACTTAACCTCCCAGCAATGCCCATCTGTCCTCTCCAGGTCAGAGGTAACCCATGAAACAGTCTGAACTCTCAAAGAGGGACTCTGTGTTTCTGAGATTTAAGCCTCAGGACGTTATTAGAGAAAGCTGCAAACTCCAGGAGACTAAAGCATACAACCATTACTGGGGACCTGAGCATGAGTTCTCAAACTGAGCCCAAACACAAACCTTCCTCAGTTACAGGTTCTCGTCAGACCTTCCCAACTTTCCTGGCTTCTCCATCTTCCACCTCTGCTCTTCTTGGGGTCTATCAAAACTGCACAGACGCCAGATCTAAGACAAACTCAGACAGACGCATACACACAAAAAGGTCACCACTGCAGTAAAAGTGGCACTACATTAACAGTATGACTCCTTGACACCGTGTGTGTGTGTGTGTGTGTGTGTGTGTCTTTGATACTGTTCCACAGATTATCACATTCAGTTCTGTTATTCCATGTACAAAATGCTAATGTTTGGGTTGTAATTGCATAGAAGATGAAGGTTTTCACATCACAGCCACATCACTCTCCAGCCTGCTAATTGCTTGTTAGCCAGTTTACATGTTGGAAATGTACTTTTACCAGAAGTTGGTTTATAAGCACTTCAACAACAAATCTCCAAAAGTCTTCATCCCACAACAACTAAGCCTACCCAACAGGTACAAACGCTGAGCTCGCTAATTTACGCTTTTTTAAAAACACGTGAGCGAGAGCATGTGCATACCCAAACCCACACCCACACACCATGTGGCAGGACACCTGGCCCTGTTCCGCAACCAGCGGGCAGTGCAGAAGCCTGACCCATATGACCACTGAGAGATGGCGACTTGATGAAGCCCTGGCTTGTTCATGTGAGCCCATGACAGCATGGCGTAAACCTGGCACAGAAAGCCATACCTGCCAAACCAACGTGCTCTGAAACCTGCCACCTTCTCTCTGCTCACCCCCAGCTATTCAAGATGCTCAACAGATTTTGCACCAACAACACTGTCCCTTTGCATATTGTAATATTTACTACCCGTTCAGTTTACTTTTATTATTTAAGCACCATTTAATTTGTACCATTTTTTGTGCATTGTCTGACACAACGTCATATCCAGCTTTTTTTTTAAATTTTTTTTTATTTTTATATACTTGTTTCATTCTTGATGTTTCCTTTATGATTACTTAATGTGGTTTATAATACAAGTATATTATTAAATAAGCATATTATTAAAAATGAGCATATTAGGGGGGCAGCACAGGTGGGACAGTTCGGAGACAAAGTGAGAGAGGCGGGACTTGGATGGTTTGGACACGTGCAGAGCAGGGTTACAGAGTATATTTGGTTGTTTTATTTTCTTCTGTTTAATGTTCCTAGTGTTCTTTTACTGTTTGATAAAATGTAGCGCATTGACATTTGGTTTCAAATGTAAAGTGCATTATAAATAAAATGTATTATTATTATTATTATTATTATTATATAGGGAAAAGAATGCTGAAGATGGAGCTGCCAGACTGGAGGAGAAGAGGAAGGCCAAAGAGGAGGTTCATGGATGTAGTTAGGGAGGACATGAGAGAGGTTGGGGTGACAGAGGAAGCTGCAGAGAACAGGTTGGCATACAGAAGGATGATCCGCTGTGGAGACCCCTAAAGGGAGCAGCTGGAAGAGGAGGAAGAAGATAATACGAGTATATTATACATAAATAAATAATATCTAACTGTCAATCAGTAAAGCATATCTAAATGACACAGGATTGGACGACGACGCACGAGTCGGCACAGGATTGGACGACGACGCACGAGTCGGCACAGGATTGGACGACGACGCCCGAGTCGGCACAGGATTGGACGACGACGCACGAGTCGGCACAGGACTGGACGACGACGCACGAGTCGGCACAGGACCCGAACACATTTGTGTCTATCATGAAGTCACAGCATTAACAAGGACACTATCCAGTCACAAAACACTGAGAAATAAATGGACAAGTCCTTGATCATTGATTAACAGCACAGCAAGTTACTTTGTGTAGGCTTTTCTTTTTCTAAAGTAAAATGAAACTGGCAATTTTATACAATTAAATGCAGCAAAGTTAAAGTTTTAATTCTGAAAGGAGAAACAATAGATTCAAGGAACATTTTCACAGGCAGGCTCAAGGCAGCTTTAGTCCTATGAGTGAGTCACTCCCAGTTAATAAAAATAAAAAAAATAAAAAATTTATACACTTATACACGAAACCACTGGAGACAATAAAACAAGGATGTCAGGAAACTGAGGGCTGTACAGAGGATGCAAAAGGAGCCATCGGGATCCAGAGTAAAGGTCAGAGGTTAGTGTTAGCAATAGAGCTAGTGATGGGGTACCAGCGACGGGGCACCAGCGATGGCAGAATGTACCTGCTCCTGGCGGTTAGTGTTAGCGATGGGCACCAGTGACGGGGCACCAGCGACGGCAGAATGTACCTGCTCCTGGCGGTTAGTGTTAGCGATGGGCACCAGTGACGGGGCACCAGCGATGGCAGAATGTACCTGCTCCTGGCGGTTAGTGTTAGCGATGGGCACCAGTGACGGGGCACCAGCGACGGCAGAATGTACCTGCTCCTGGCGGTTAGTGTTAGCGATGGGCACCAGTGACGGGGCACCAGCGATGGCAGAATGTACCTGCTCCTGGCGGTTAGTGTTAGTGATGGGCACCAGTGACGGGGCACCAGCGACGGCAGAACGTACCTGCTCCTGGCGTATCAGCCAACGATCCACCATGGGATGATTGGCGCTGAGGGAAGAGCGGGCGTTCTCCCGCTGGAACTGGCCGGACCAGTTGCCCCCATCTCGTGGAAGGCTCCGATACGTGTCCAAACTCTTACCCTGTGAAACACGGGGAGGAAGAAACGATGAATGCTTTTGGCATCACTTACTGCCAATGCCTAAACATCAAATTTGCATTTCTGACCATCATTCTTGCTTCGCTCCTTGGTTTAAGGTGGTGAGCATCTTGCCCAAAACGACCACTTTTTGAGTTTCTAAATTGCCTTCTCTTTTGGGAGGGGGGGGGACCTACTAGATAAAGCAATTCAATTAAGCTATGCATGATTCAGTTATGGTAACTGATTAGCTTTTTTACACACAGAAAACCTATACAGTTTCCCAGTTCTAGGTTCTATATTGTTTACTATATTAAAATTTAATTCCATTACTTAATCCCTGACCCTTACATTTATAGAGGAAACAGGGATAAGATATAACAGCAAGAATTCGCTTTAGCCCAGATGTCTCTGATGTGTAGCTGCTCACCATAAAGCAGGAAGAGACACAACTGACATTTCAGTCAGCAAAAGCATGGCACATGCTGACACTCCATGCTGACCTGTCAGACTGACAAGTGACAAGAGTAACACTCGAGATGCAACACCAAGCAGATGATGTCGGTCATATACAAAGGAGATGGAACGTACAGGCACTGGAAAACAACGACCAGTGGTAAGTCGTGTGTTAGCTGAGCAGAATTCTCAGGAGAAGCTTTCAGGTTTAACCAATTAAGTTCATCTCCAACGCTCCAACACGTCCAGATAGCCATGAGATGTAAATAGTTGCATCTTCCTTCTTCAAGAGCCAACGTCTTCATCACACTTCAAACTAACATTTCCCACAAGCCAAGCCTGTTTTTTTCCCCCACTAGCGTGAATAAGGTATGAAAGTGTTACTCTGTCCACCTTCCTCACTTTCCCCAAGCGTTGTAGAAGATTATCAACCTAACAACAAGAAGCTTGCTTTTAAACAGAGTTATGCATGGCTGCCCTAAGACACTGCAGCTAATATGTCATACAGTAAGACTTTCACCACCACTCCTACTCATCGTTTCATTTGTAAAATTGCCGTTTTGAAAACACTGAAGGCTCATCGTTGTTTTCAGTGCCCATTTTGTTAAGTTAATTAGCCGCTTCCTTGCTTTGTGGCTGCGGGGAGGCAGAAGTGAAACTGTTCTCGGTTCAGCTCAGCCCAGTAGGCACCACGCCACGAGCTAATTACAACAACGGGAGCATTTCACTAACAAAAAAGGTCTTAATAAAAGCAGGGTGATGACCAAAAGGTCGCCATCAAGGTCAAGGCCCACTGCAGAGAACAAACTTGTCCATGAGACAGAAACATGCACCGCTTGGAGTGGAAACAGACATTGTGGTGCCCAAGAGTACAGTTACAAAACGTTGCTAGTTTAATGCAAGGACTCAATTACAGGGACTTCAGAAAGTGCTAGAAAAAAAGGCTTAGGCAAAACTCCTACACAACAGCATTAACAGAAGCTGTAATACATTCCTCACCTTGATCAAAAAGGCAGCTGGAAACCTGTCACATTCTTAAGCAACGTAAAAGCAGCTGAGCTGTAATAGGTCCCACCTTCCAGGGGAGTCCCTTGCAGCCCACGACAATGAAACGACTTGAAGGCGATACCACATAACGTGTCCTTACCTTTTTTCAGCAATACCACCTGTTGGGCCATACAAAGTATTTTGCAGCCAGAAAGTGATTTTGTTTTCTCCACCCATACAAAAATAGCACATTTCAGTTCAATAACTTGGACTGATTACTAGGACACAGTGAAAATTGTAGACTGCACAGAATTAATTTTAAACGAATGCCTTTGCTTCAGAGTGAGAGATTGTTAAAGCTGTCCTCGGCATGGCGTGTACGAAGAGCAGGTAGCGAAACGAAGTGTGCAAACAGCAGGCTAAGCAGCTAACTGAACAAACATATGGGTGGCAATAAGAAATAAAACAAGTACTAACTCACCATGTTAGGTTATCAACATTAACAGTGATAAGTCATTCTTTACTGTCCTTGGAGAGACAGTTTATGGTCACATTAACATGTGACCATAAGTCAAAATGCTGTTTATTTCTCACCATCAGTGCTGAGCACAGGCAAAACACAGAAGGATAAAAAAGGGCTTGACAGAACAGAAAATAAAAAAGGTGCGTTTTAGCCAAACACTTCACCAATACAACGCAATGGACAGGTAAAGAGTAAAGAAGGGGGCGGGGTCTCACCTTGCGTTCCAGGCTGTTGGTGTGGGGGGCGGAGCTAGGCTTCAGGAAGCCTGCTGTGGTGGACCAGCGTGTTGGGTTCCTGCGAGACGGCTCCTCTGGTGTCACATGGGGTTCGAATGAAGGGGACAGGCCAATCAGAGCTGGGTCACTACTCCGCCGGACGTGCAGGGGCATATCTGGGGAGGTGGGGGGGGGGGCAAGGAGAATAGAAACAGAGAGGTGTCTGCAATGTATCCAACTCAGAACCTGCACCAACCATCCAGCGCCACAGCAACAACAAGCATCCACTAACATACACAGGTCAACATTGACTACACAACTGAAATCACACGGCAGTGCATTTATCATGTTGGACGTCAAGACAAAATGTTCTGAATGACATCATGACATCAGCAGCAGACTAAGAAACACCACTATGGGAGAAAGCCACGGTTGTCAGGACAAGAGTGCGATTAGTCCTCTGACAGGGGTATTCTATTCATCTGTTCAGCAGGCTAATCCTCTTGCCTGGTAACTGTGTGGGCTATGGTTGCGTGGGATCGAATCCCAGCACAATTTCTCTAGTTGCAGAAATAAATCTGTATGGAGAGCATATGCATTAAGATGCCTGAAGCCTGGTGCCTCGTTACCGAGGGAACCACACAATCATTTTCACGTCACATTTACCACACACCTGTTATAAATACTGATCGGCATGTAAATGATGCGGCCCCCCTCATTGAGTGTTTTTGTGTTGGTTTTAATCTCATCTGCACCAGCCGGGATGGTGGCTGGCATCCCTACACCTTCAGAATCGAGTTGTGTTGAGCGTGTGATGCCCCTGTATGCATTTGAGCGGGCTGAGATACAGAATCAGAGCCTGCAGCAGCTTCTCGTGCTGTATACTGGGTCCACCTTCTCTTTTCTAGCAGGGGGTGAAGAGCTGTACATGTCCTCTTGTGCTAACAGAGGACCTGTTCTACCTGTCAGTGCCTCTCACAAGGGGGGGGGGGGGGGGTCACGGATACACAGTGGCCTTCCAGCTTCAGGCATCAAGCCCATAGCAACTTAGACCAGGGTCTGAAAGGATGACTCATCCCAGCATCTACAAAGGACATACTGCTGGGCTTTCTGCAGAGAAAACTAATAGGGTTCTTTGTCGCACTGAATTAGGACAAAGACAAAGGGCTCTGGACATACAGACGGGCTTCAATTTTTACTTTTAAGACTCCGACTACATCCATTAACATATCCCCCCACCCACACAACAAGCCAAAAATGACAGCCACCTGTAGAGCTTCAACATGTTGTGGTGACACTTAGTCGTATTAACATTTAAAGAAATACGACATTCTCTCAGGCAGCGAACAACTGTTTCTATCGAACAAAGTTTTCCTGTAAGCGCCACAGAGCCAATATATCAGCCTGACCCGATTTTCTCTGAGATCTAAGCCGTGGAGGGATTATTTACGGCCCAGAGGTCTTCAAAGCCAAAAGGCAGAGAAGAAGCAGGCCTGCTGCAATGTTGTTCTTGCGTTATACCCAAAATTCAATTATCACTCTTAATACACTTGCCAGTTTGCCATCAGTTCATGCCAAGTTCGCCAGCTACAATGATGTGCTCGTCACTGCAACTCTGCTGACACGCAGAATAAAATTAGGAAGCAACCGGAGACTAGAAACATCCATTTCGCAAGACGATAAACACATTACTCGAGACTGCACACACAACATTGGTGATGGCTGGTAGCTTTTAATGTAATTTCTAAGACCAAGCTACATGTAAGAAGATTTGGGATGTATTTTAAAAATAATAAAAAAAAAAAAAAAGGTTCTCCACCCCAAACAGACCCTCTGGTTCCATCTTTTATGATGCTGATGCCCATTTGCCCCAGCAGTACTCTAGCCACTTGGGGACGACCTTAGGCCACAGTGTCAGATATATAAAGCAATAATAGCAGAAACGTTCATTATGGCACGGTAATGTTTAAGATCTGCCCGTGGGCACCATGTCACACCAAGCTGACTTTCACCAGGTTCTTCTGAGAAGCCTACACAGCCCAGTCAGGGACATGACAGCAAGCTGGATTTATGGCTGAGAAAATATGCTTAAACTCTAAACAGATGTGTGGGGTCACAGTAGGGATGTGCCTGAATGGGTGGGGAGGGAGCACTCACCATTAAGCATGTTTTTTATTTTTCAACAAGCGCTTTGTGAACAAATATGGAAAATCTCCAAAAGCGCATGAAGATATCATCAAAAGCAGCAGCTGAAGTGACCCCAAACACAGCTGGTGAGTGAAGCTCCTCTCGTCTAAGGTAACTCCACTGTTCTCCTCTGCTTTTTACAGCCCTTAGGATGACAAGTATCATGAACCTCCACCATGACAAATGGCTTTTAAATGAGTTTAAACTAGGTTTCTGGTCTGCTGTCTGAAAGAGCAGGGACCTGAAGTTACAAAGGCTCAGGGAAATGTTCAGAAAGAAGATGACAACGTTAGCTGCTGTTTACATCCCTGGGAAGGGTCACATTGCTCACATTTCTAAAAAGACAATAGCACTCCCATAAGGTGCCAAAGTAATGACGACAAGCCAACAACTAAATTCACAAACTACATTTGAAAGGCAGTTTATAATTCCCTCTCTATTTTTAACTTCTTTCATAGTGGTTCTGGAAGCCACGATGTTACGAGAGCAATGGAAGTGTCTGTGCGGTGCTGCTTACGGTGTTAACTTTAAGGTGTCTTGAAGGGGCGTGCAGTGTCTTCAGGGGGCAAATTATTGCAGGATTTTATATCCTCTAACCTTTTTTGCTTCAGCCAATACTCCCAAGCCTTAGCACATGATTGGATTAGCTCTCGAACCAAAATTGGCCAGTCCAGC
Source organism: Chitala chitala (assembly GCA_025773905.1). Classification (NCBI taxonomy): domain Eukaryota; kingdom Metazoa; phylum Chordata; class Actinopteri; order Osteoglossiformes; family Notopteridae; genus Chitala; species Chitala chitala. Next base: position 9,918 of record JABJVR010004431.1, read on the forward strand.
ATTTAATAACCAAGCCGGTCACTTAGGACTGCTGGGCCATCGATCTCAGGTGCACCGGTAGTGCGGTTACGGACTCCTAACAAGATGAATCTGTAATCTGCCCGGCAGCAGGGGGATTATAACGGGAACGTGGTGGCAAAACTCCGGCGGTCAAAAATCCACTGGGGAAGGGCTCGCTCTGCTTAGGAATCGTTTTTAAGCCGCTAGCATTTCAAACAAATGTTTACTTGTTAGCTCCATATCAAATGGATCCTAGTGGCTGCAGGGACAATTTGCCTATTAGGAGAGATATAACGTATAAATTGCAGCCAGAGGTAAAATACGGAGGACAGACAGCATATAAACCATATCTGTGTGGTTAATTTTATTCATTTGTGGGCAGTAGGACTGTCCCTTATCATGGCAACCGAAGAAACACATTTATAGCGTGATCCTCGGCGCGAACCTGAGGTGTCTCCACAGGATGACGCACCCGGCAACCGCAGCCTGGCTCTTTAATTTATTACGACTGGTTTTCCATCATTTAAATTGACAGAAAATGCACTTTGTCCTCACAATAAGTTATCTGACGGTGGAAGGGTGCCCCCGCCACCAAATGGCAGCCAATGAAAAGTAATTTGAAGTGGGCTGACACATCAGAATATTAACGAGACCCGGAAGGGGTGGAGGGAGGAGTGGCCTGTAGGTGCAGGTTGCACGGACAGTACAAGATAAGGCGGCCCTGGCTCACACTGCTAAAACCTTACAGACTGCACACAACAGAGCACAGAACACAGTAAAGAAACCGCTTGGCATTACGGGTGTTTTCCTGTCAACAGACTTCTGAAAGCAGAAGGGATGAAGTATGTGGCAAAGTGCCACAAAGCCTTACGTTGTATCCACTGAAACTGACATAGCCTTATAAACATTTCATATTGTGAAGATGTCTCTCCAAAGAAAAAATTTAAACTTAATCGTTGCTTTGGTATGTGAAATTGTGCTGTGGCACACATTTTAAAATGTAAATGGTGAAGAACAAGGCCTAAAAACAAGAAATAGCGCAATCAAAAAAAAAAAAAAAAAGCACTGAATGTTAACCTGGGCAACGGGCTGAAGGACAGGCTGAGCCTGCTGCATTATTCAGCTGAAACAATAGTAGCACGGCTCACTGAGGGTGGGGGGCAAGGGCCACCCCCTCACGGAAATAAACACCATCAACCTTGAGAGCCAAGCTGAATAGGACAATAAACAGGATTTTAAATGCTCCGAGTGCCAGTGAGGTGCTGCAGTGCCTCGCCAGAGCCCAGGGCAGTTTCTCACCGCACCGCGTACCAACGATCGGGAGCAGGAAACAGCACCGACTTCAACTGGAGACAACCATGACCTGGACGACTGAGAAACTTCTCAGACATTTACAAAACAGCATCAAAGTCCATGGGGCTTGTTTTCGTTCTCCACTGGTGTGAAAAACTGCTACCAGAGCAGACATGACATGGTCCACGACCGCCCCAGAGTGACATTTAAAATGAAAGCGCATGTACTTCTTCCCTTAATAATTAAAGCTTTTAACTTGGCAGACAGCAAAAACTGACACCTGTAAAGTGCAAAATGAAACGTGTTGTTGACTTTAATGGATGTATTTTGTAAAACTGCAACGTTTAAAAAAATAAAAAAATAAAAATTGGAAATGCGTCTGTTACTCCAACCCTTAAACATACTGAACAAAATATACACTATTAAAATGTATTGCTTTAATGTGCTCTTTTTACAAACTGAATATGATTAGAAACACCTGTGGTTTTATTGACGTAAATCACAAACGACTAATATAAAATAAATTATGCCTCTATTTAGAAACCTTTTTAAAGACGTCCACACTTAATCCTACGGTACATAACTATTCTTTACATGTGACAAACCTCAGATTTGTTCATTTATTCCACACATCCATTATCATGATTATTTTTCTTCTTTTTACTTTATGTATTATTTGCTGAGTTTGTAGTTACACTTTATCAAGATACCAGCTGTATTTAGTGTTTTGAGGCACATTAATGCTGATTGATTATTTAAATAAACATGTTTGCAAGTCCCACCCTCAGCACCAAAGTACCGAGTACCAACGTTGGGCTGGCATTCTGGTACTGGTATCACACTGGAGGGCAGCAGAGAAAGGTAAGTACTGGCTTTTAGCACTGCCAGTTCGGTACCTGGGACAGTGGGAAAGTGACCTTAGAAGGACCTCGGTGTTGCCACAGAGCATGGGGTCAGGTGGCGCTGAGGAGACACGCAGCTTCACAAACAGCATCAACACACACAAATTACTCATTGTGGCTTCGCAGCAGCACCTGAAGGCAACCAAAGTGCCTCCTGTCTCCACTAAACCTCTACCCTTTTATTTTTTGGATCTTCACTCAAGATCTCTGGGAGGACTGAGGACCCCCCCCCCCCCTCAGATACCCAAAGAGGGGGACAGCCACCCTCCCCACATCATGACTCCCCTCTATCCACTGTGTCCCCACTGTTTGTTTCTACACCCCCCTGGGGAAACTGTAGTTCAGCTGAAGAGGAGGGGGCTTTTATAACAGCTCTCCCTCTGAACCCTGCCATGCATTAATCATACAGTAAGTTCCTTTCTGAAAATCAGACTCAGCATAAAAAAAAAAAAAAAAAAAAAAAAAAAAACACAGAAGAACCGCCAATATGGGGAAAAGAGTCCAAAACAAACATTGTTAACGAAAATATAAGAGCCTAATTAAAAACACTACATTTTTGTGTTGGCCTGTGTTCCTCCCCCAGACCGGCTGCACAGTGCAGCACAGACCAGGTCCTCTGCAGTTTCTCAGGCTCTCTCTCAACGCGTCACACCACAACAGATATTAAATTACACACACAATATACAAATGTTACACAATATGGCACACTAAAAACGCTTGTCCAACACACCCGATACACTTATCTGTTAAATGCCAAAAAATATTTTATATTATACATACATAATATAGTGTATATACATAATACAGTGTATATACATAATTTTTTTTAAGGACAGGGACATGATGAAAGGAAGGAGAGCAGGGGAAGTCTGACAGAGGCACTAACAACACTTGCTGAATACACCGACACCAAGTACAAGTACGCAATAAGTTTAGAATGAGATGGACCAAATGAAGAGTAGCAACAGTTGTCCAGCGCCCATATTGGGTAAGAAAACTACTGGAAAGAGTCAATAAATTAACCCACAACTGCCAAAATGAGTCACAGGCCTAATTACCAACAATTACTGTATATATTAATGTAGTTTTTTTTTTTTTTTTTTTTTAAAAGGCATATAACTCTCAGACCAGTCTAGACAAACACTCCATGAAGGTTGGGATGTGTGTAAGTTAGGTTACCTGGCAGAATGCCTGGCATAGTGTGTATCTGGCAGGTAGCAGTGACATGATAAACGTAGGCAGGCTATGGTGGGGGTGGGGGTGTCACCGCTGACCGTGACGGTCACCATGCAGAGATAATATTTCCATCACACTACACCGACAGCTATGCAACTCCAATATCACGAGCACAATACAGATTACTGCACGGAGCCGGTTTGGTAATCCAGGCTCTTACACAGTCATTTCCCCATCAAATGGAGAGCAACGGACGCAAACTAATTTCCTCTGCTCTCCGTGAATTTCTGTATTTGCATCGGGAAATATTTCTGCTCTAATCTCACGGGGCTGAAAGCCGCCGAGCAGAAGAAATAGATAGGGACTCCGCTTGTCTGAGGCCACCAACAAAATTGACTATTGAGCCAGGCCGCTCCAAGCCTGATGAAAGCCATCTGGCTGAGACGTCACACAGGAAGGCGACATGCACATTTACATCACTGGGCAAACACATCCTGATTAAACGAGGAAGGGAAATCCTGCAAGGTCAAAAATTCCAAAAGAAAGGAGAAAGGGAGAAGAGGAAAAGCATACAGCCATCCTCTGGAGCAGCGAGGATGTGGAGAACAAGATTAAATGGCATACTTCACGCAAATTAATCAAGTTATTTTCTCCATGGATGTTTGCATTTCAGTCTCTGAAATCAGAGAAGTGCTGCAAGGTTTTGTTTTGTGATGAAAAATATTATAAAGCCTTTAACAAGGCATATGAAACCATGTGTGAGCTCCAGGTATCGCTTATGGCTGCAGCATGAAGGGCGTATGGAGCTGAACAGGGCTCAAGTTTCTTCCCAGCATGCCTCAGTTACCATAAGCCATCCCTCTGGAGGAGGCCGAGCCGGCGAACGTCACATTTCTTCTCATTTCATAGCATCTCCAAAGCCACGTGCCCCACCATCGACGCACAACTACTACCTGCGCATTTCCTGAGGCGCACTTCATGGAAACCGGAGCACAAAGCAGTGCTGCCTGCATGGGGGAAAACAACCCAGAAAGGAGAAGTGCATCGAGGCAGGAGGTGTAGACGCACGCCATTAGGAGCTGAACACTGAAGGCGTGGGTGTCACCTGTTCAAACAGCAGTGATGACAGGAGAGCAAGAGGAGGAGAAACGTCACCTAAAGCAACAACAATAAAAAACCTCTTCCTCTAAAATAATGTATATTTTCTTTAAAAAATTACAAGTAAAAACTATACATTTTGGTTGCAGAACATTAGAAATAAAATGTATTAATAATTACTTAATTAATAATTACTTAAATACTTAAATAATAATAATAATACTTAAATAATTACTTAATTAATTATCCCCTCCTCGAGCTGCCACCTTAAAGTGGTGGAGGGGTTTGTGTGCCCAAATGACCCTGGGAGCTATGTTGTCAGGG
>JABJVR010004432.1:0-14709 GCA_025773905.1 Chitala chitala
AAACTCCACGCACACAGACCCAAGGCAGGAACTGAACCCCAGGCCTGGAGGTGCGCGGCGACAGTGCTAACCACCACACCACCGTGCCGCCTATAAAATTAAAGCTATATGACAGAAAAGATATTCATACATTTTTTCATAAAGAAATAAAAAACATGTTTATACGTTTATCTTGCTGGATAAAAATCTTTTCTGGTGCAGCATGTTTAATGGCCAGAGCACTTCAGCGTTCTCATCGATGGTTCTAACTTTCTCAGGTTCCCAGTTCTCAAAAGGTGAAGCTGGTTGGCAGAAAACAACATTAAAACTTTGTGTTATTATTCCTGTTATAAACACTCACACTTGAATGTATTATTGTAGTTCTTGTCCGTGTTTTTGACCAATGTTAATTAAAAGCATTTAGATAAATTATAGTGCAGAAAATGTGACACCCTAAGTGTCCACTTTCTTTTGTCCATTAGTGTATAACACTGTCCACAAGTGGCTTTAACAGTTTTATTTCCTTTCTTGTCTTTGTTACAGTTGGCATTTTAGATTTCACAAGAGTATTTTTGACTAGTTATATAAGGTCCTAACCAGGGTTTGCTACAAAGGACAATGAAATTCATAAGGACATCATAAGGTTTTTGATTTTGGCACATATGTGAACATACAAATAAAGCATAATGTAGTCAAGGGGTGCCCCCTGCATTTACTGCTTTTAAAATAATTTTAGTATTGTTTTTTTTTTTTACTACGTGAGTTTTCTTTGAAATTATAAAGACAGTCTATAATGGTTACTCATTTAATGAGTCATTTTTTGCCCTCGGTTGTATAGTGTTGAGATACAGATGAGAATGCCTCTCTCCTGTGTGATGTGACGTACAGACTCAGGCTTCATCTGATTTCTTTTTCTAGCACTTCACAGCACGCCTGCTGTTGGCTGCATTGTTTGGCTGTCTGGGATCCTCCTACCTCTATGGCTACAACCTGTCTGTGGTCAACGCTCCTGCCACAGTGAGTATTTACGCACTACTCGATACTCCGAAGGAGAAGTACAAGTCACGAAAACGGCGCTACTCGATAGGTTAACTGCTGTACCTTTAACTTCACTTTTAGTGGAAATTAAAACAAGTAAACATATCTAAAAACAAAAGCAGTTTCATAATGGATCTCTCGAGAGGGACGTTTTAAGAAATGAGATGCACACATCATCCATTCCGTTGTCTGTCCGTTGACATCCACTCCTGGATTTGTCATGTGGCGTCACCAGCCCCCATGGGGGTGTAACAGTGGCACACTGTGCTGCAGTGATTACATAATGAAATGTACATGTTAAGCAGAGTTTGTGTGTGCCAGCAGATCTGCTGTGATGATGATGATGATGATGATATCACTTCAGTCAAGGAAAGAGGGATACTTCCATGACTCGAGAGCTAATCAGACAAATGAACTGGCGTGGTATGTTGTATTAGTTATAATGACATGGCTTCAGTTTGCCCATAACACACCTTTCACTCTTTAGTGGACTCTCAGAATAATGTGAGCATGATCAACACTCTGTCAGCTTTCTGTTAGGCACACTCACACCATGTACACGGAGTGTTTTTAAATACTATTGCTGAGTAAAGTAGAGCAATCCTCTGCTCCTCCTTTACACACAAGACTGTGTGGGCGAAACAGTAGCATGGTGGAACAAGACGAGACCTGAATGGCTTTGTTGTTAAAGTGTAACACCTTCATCTTCCAGATAACTTGCTGTCACTGTATGTAGTAAAAAGAAGAGTTTGGCTTCACTCTTTGAACTGTGGTGTTAATTTATTTTTGAACTGGACTGAAGACTTGACTGAATAAATGAAATGTGAAATGCCCGAGTAGTGTAACGGCGCCTGAGCCAATCTTGCTGGGTCACAGCGGTCCTGCTGCTGGGGAGGTTTACATCACACAGATTAGGCTTTGTGGACATATTGAGAAACACGGGCTCATGCTTGGACCGCCTCGCTGCCTCTCCATACCGTAGCTCTGCTTCATAGTTCAGCCTCTCCTCTTTACTTTAGATGATTCATTTCAAAACCTTTTGAAAACGGAAATTGGTAACAAGCAGATAATCTCTACAAAGCCCATATAATAAGGTCGTGACAGACTTGTTCCTACATTCTTTCACAGCTTGTAGAAGGAGTCCACATACCTGGAGCTTTCCTTCCCAGTGGTCTTACTTTACAAGCCTGAGGGCTTTGCTTTCATTCCTACACAATGGCTTACAGTTGAGCAACATGGAGAAACAGAAGAACAGGGAGCGATGAGGTCAGGGAGCAGTGAGGCCAGGGAGAGATGAGGCCTCCCTGTGCTATGCCTGTCACCCTGGGTCCGACAACTCTGGGATCAGACACACAATCCAGTTTCTTTTCCAAATCTAAATGTGACACTGTGCTGGTTTGAAGGATTAGGGAGGGTAGCTGTTGCACTCGCACCGACTGTCATAACTGGAGGTAAATGAGCTCAGTGTGGGTGAAGTGAGGTCGTAAATGTTGAGAAAGGGGGAAGATTAGTGTTTGAAGCTGTGCTCTCACCTCGTCTCACTCATATCGCTGTCGGGAGGAGCATTTGTGCCTGGTGTGTCAGTCTCAGAAGTCTTTACATTGTTGGAGTGTTTCCATCAGGTCATCTGAAACCTGTAACACTCCAACAGTATAGGGTATTACATGGGGTTTTACTGTAAAGGAGCTCCTGCGTGTGTGTGCGCGTGCGTGTGTGCGCGCACGTGCGTGTGTGTGCGTGCGCATCTGTGCACAAGTTTGTATAAGCATAATGTCTTAACTTTACACTCTGCATATGAACTAGTTAAAGAAGAAGAGTGATTTGTATAAAAACACTAAATGTAATTTATGAAGAGAAGTCTGGCTCAGATAGGCAATGTGAAACTGCTGATGTGTTAGCAAAGCATGTGGTCAGAGTGGACTAATACAGTGACCTAGCTGAAGCAGAGTGGTCCATGATAGACAAGGTATTTCCTGGATTCAGATTTTATACATAAATTTAATCTGTGTCATGTGATTTTGCACAACATTCCTAGTCTTGTCTCAGATGTTTTGGTGTTGCAAGCAGATGCTGCAAGCATCATATTTGGAATGAGTGTATTTTTTTTCCGAAAAAGCTGTAAAGTCAATAAGTAACACTTTACATATTGTGTTTTGTGCAATTTGCAAAGTCTGATTGTGGTAAGAAACTTTCCATTGTTTCCTGTGATCAGTACTTCACCGAAATTCTTTCCAAGAAATTGCTGTCCAGGTTAAGGTCAGGAATTATTAATTCTTTTAGTCTTTGAATGAAAGACATTATTGTGCTGAGTAGGATAAAGGGCCGTGTGTTTAATGCCACGTTCACAAATACACAAATTGCGGTTCTGGGGCTGGGTTGGAGCTGCAAAACGCCAGGGCTGGCCCAGTCATGTCCATACTAGCAAGAACTGTCCAGAAGAATGTGCTGCTTAAATCTGGGCATGTAAATAAAAAGACCTGTAAAAACAGTGACATGGTTGCCATGGTTTCATGCAATAGCTTGTCAAAATGGAGTTTGTGCTGTTACTTGAACGTAAGGAAACAGATTTGTGTTGTTTAGACATATGTCTGCCAAATCTGCAGATATGTTCAAAAACACCTTTTTCTTTGTGAGGCTCTGTAGGTATATTCTCATCTTAAAGCGTCTGCACCTTTTCATTGTGCAGAGTGATACTTCTCAATAACTTGGCTGGAATTAAATTGCACTATTGCTGCCACTCACCCCTAACAAAATAAGCGACAATACCTTTTCAAGATCGAGTTTGCATTATCGTGTAATGCAAATTATATTTAATAAAATATATATTTATTAATCTAATAGTAGAGAGTAGCATTGTTTTTTTGTATACCTGCTAAATTTGGAGATACACCCCAAACCCGCTTTCCTTTCTGATTTCCCCTTCCAAGTTGTGTTGTATCTGCTCAGACTAACCAGTGACCACCATGTCAATGTGCCAGTTGTAGTTATTTGTTTAATCATTTGGAAGGCATATAGAAATCGAGTGAGTTTTAATGAAGTAAAAATTACAACATAACATCAACAGCTAACTCAATTGAGTCGTACTTATTACCAGCCGCTCTGCCTCTGTTCTCACACTCCTCCTGATGCAGAATATTGTTCACACTCTAATAAAATAATGCTGTTGCTACACATCAGTTCTGTATACTTTCCATTTTGAATTAAATTAAAAATTAAAAACAAATTGATACTGTAATCCTGATGGGGAACCTGTGTTTTTTCCTGGTTTGCTTGATATAGGAATCTGCATATAGACACAATTAATGTTAGAGTGCTCGAGTGGTCATTTATGAGTATTATTGTGTTTATTAGGGACACGTATACTCATTATTATTTTTATATATTCATTTGTGCTTCTGGGTAAACATGAGTAAATAAACTGTGCACTTTGAAGAACATTCTGGGTTTTGTGTCTGTGCTCTTCAAAACAAGCCACACCCCGCTTAGTGTTTCTGTTTGTGGGATTGCTGTACACACACACACACACACACACACACACACACACACACACACACACACTCACTCAACGATCATCTAATCATCTAGAAGGATTATATTCTGTTACATGCCCTGCATAAGACAGAGTTTGACATGTTTCCCAAACCAGCAACACCCTCTGAACCCTGCAGTGTCCATCATGTTTGCTAGAATAGTTATTACATCATCCATTAATCTCCACAGAGCAGACTCTGAGTCATACTGCCTGCATCCACTCTTCGAGAGTTTGTGCTGTGAGCCCACAAACACTGTTGCTCAATGATGAAGTCACAAAACGGTATTATGTGATTATGACTGAGTGCTCAGGCATGCCAGCAGACATTCAGCAGTGGGGATCAGCATGGATGATGTTACTGCTGGCTGCTGCCTCCTAGACCATGTTCCTCATCCCCACAAGGCTGAGGAAGAGTAGGATATTGGGCTGAGAGAGGTAAGGGTGGAGGCACACATGAATAGGGACTGTGAACAAACAGCAATGGAAGGGAGAGAAATAAGGATGTTTTTGTGCAGATCACAATATAACATACGTTGTTATTATGTTGGCATTAATACAATATGAATGAGTTTTTTTCAAAATACAAATAAACATTTGAATTAGTATTGAAATTTTCTTGTAATTTATAAATTTTATTGGTTCTGCTTTAGTTGGAATTATTTAATATATTTGCAATAAATAGATGTTTGTTCTTTGTTTTTAAATTTGCTTTAGCACCTGACTGTACACTATATATAACTAATAGTACAGTCATACCTACAAAGCGTAACTGAATTGAACTGAGTTGAGCTGACAGTCACGGATGGGTGTGCAATAGGGTAGACATTGACGTCAAATTGTGAAGTAGATTTCAACAGAGTTCAGTTGTATTATAAATGAACTGGGTGAGATGAATATCTTTATACTTTTTCTGTTGTTCCAACAGAAGTACATAACATGCCTGATTTATTGATGCTAGGAAGCATGGGGTGATTTTTACAAAGTGAAAATTGTTTTACACTAAAATTAATTAGCAGAAGAGAAGAATAAAAGGAGGTATGGTTTTATACCATTAACAAGCATGCCATAAAGTACAGTGCCAGGCCAGTCCTCTCAGCTCCTGCACACATGAAAATCTTACTCTTTATACGTCTTGTCCGCTTTCCTTGCCACTGTTGGCAGGACAGGGGTTTGATTGCAAACCACTGCGGTTCTGACTTTTTGTCTCTGACTGAAGATTTCACAGTATTTTCAATCCTACACAAGAGATTGAATCTCAGGAAAATGGTGTCAGCAGACAGAAGCCCATGTGACGACGGCTGCAGGTAGGGTGGGTCTGTGCTTGTTTCAGGGACGTGTTCGGTTCAGTTCTGGCTCTTAGGAGATAACAGCTTCAGTGACATATAATGGAGTGGTTTTACTTCATATTCTCAAAGATTCAAGTTGAAAAGTTTAATATTTGTGTATGTATACACACATTTACACACGGTACTCTAGATGTGATTCTAATACACAGATCTGTACATTTCATGGTATTTCATATTTGGCACCACAGCTGGCAGTAATGAGCACCTGAAGTGACTCACAAATGTGTTGTGATTGATTTAGAGGTGAAAGTGAAAATGGTAAAAAAGAATGAAGGAAGAAATTTTATTGTCAATAACACATGAACTCAGTTTTGTCAACAACATTATGTATGTATGTGCTGTAACATTATGACCACGGACAGGTGAAGTGAATAACTTTGGTTATTTCGTTACAGTGGCACCTGGAAGTGGGTTGGATATATTAGGCAGCAAGTGAACATTTTGTTTCTGAAGTAGATGCATTGAGAACAGAAAAATGGGCTAGTGTAAGGAATTGACTGACTTTGACAAGTGCTGAATTGTGATGGTTAGACAACTGGACTTGTGGGATGTTTCCACACTGCAGTGGTCAGGACCTACCAGAAGTGGTCCAAGGAAAGAAAACTGGTGAGCCGGCAACAGGATCAAAAACGGCCAAGGCTTATTGATGCACGTGAGGCGCAAAGGCTGGCCCATGTTGTCAGATCCAATAGAAGAGCTACAGTAGCTCAGACTGCTGAAAAAGTTAATGCTGATTCTGACAGAAAGGTGTCAGAACACACAGTGTATCACAGTTTGTTGTGTATGGGGCTGCGTAGCCGCAGACCAGTTAGGGTACCCATGCTGACCTGTGTCCATCGCCTAAAGCTCCTACAATGGGCATGAGAGCATCAGAACAGAACCATGGAGCAATTTAAGAACGTGGCCTGGTCTTGACGAATCATGCTTTCTTTTACATCATGTGGATGGCTGGGTGCTTCGATTACTTGGGGAAAAGATGGTATCAGGATGCACTATGGGAAGAAGGCAAGCTGGCCATTCATGCTATTCATGTGGATGTTACTTTGACACATACCACCTATCTAAACATTGATGCTGACCAAGTAACCCCCTTACTGGCAGCAGTGTTCCCTGATGGCAGTGGCCTCTTTCAGCAGGATAATGTGCCCCGCCACACTGCAAAATTGGTTTGAGTAACAACAATGATTTTTAAGTGTTGACTTGGCCTCCAAATTCTCCAGCTGTCAGTCCATTTGAGCATTTGTGAGATGTGGTGGAAAATTCAGATCCATGGAGGCCCCACGTCGCAACTTACAGGACTTGAAAGAATCTGCTACTGACGGCTTGATACCAGGTACCACAGCATACCTTCAGAGGTGTAGTGGATTCCATGTTTCAATGGATCAGGGCTGTTTTGCAAAAGGGGGACCTACACAACATTAGGCGCACGGTGATAATGTTCTGGCTGATTGGTGTGTGTGTGTTTATACAGTGCCCTCAAGAAATATTGGAACGGCAAGGCCAATGCATTTATATTTGTTGATTTAGCAGACACTTTTATCCAAAGTGACTTACAACATGGTGGCGTGATGGTTAGTGCTGTCGCCTTGCACCTCCAGGCCTTGGGTTTGATTCCCGCCTGGGTTTGTGTGTGTGGAGTTTGCATGTTCTCCCTGTGCTTGGTGGGTTTTCTCCAGGTTCTCTGGTTTCCTCCCACAGTCCAAAGACATGTAGATTAGGTTAAATGATGTCTCCAAATTGCCCATTGTGTGTGTGTTCCCCATGACCCTTAACAGGATGAAGCAGTATAGAAGGTGACTGACTGACTTACAACATTTCACATACTTGTTGCAGTGATACTGGTTCTCTGCATTTAACCCATCCCCCTGGGAGGAGCAGTGGGCAGCCAAATGCAGGGTCTGGGCAGCTAGTGTTTGAGTGTCTTGCTCTAGGACACACCTGGTGTCTGGTCTGGGATTCAGACCAGTCCGATGTTCTACCCATTAAGCCACCGAGCCATTTGGTTTTGCTCTACACTGAAGACATTTTGGTTTAAGATCAGAATATGAATATTCCAGCTTTTATTTCACTCATATTTGGTTATGTAGAATATACTGAATTCTAGCATGGAGTCTGTAGAGGCATACCACCAAACCTAAGGGGAAGGGAATCAGTTTTACGGCCAAGTATGTTTGTCACATACAAGGAATTTGTTCGCTTCATTTAGCCCACCCCCCTGGGGGGAGCAGCAGTGGGCAGCCACATGCAGTTAGTAGTTTATTTATTTATTTTTTTAGTATCTTGCTCAACAGCACACCTAGTACCCAGGCAGGGATTTGAACAAGAAGACTGCCACATTATAAGCAGCCAGGCTACCCATGGAGACACCAGGTTCCTAACTAGCTAATTTACTAACTTTACTAGTTTATGCAGAAAACATGCGTGTGTGATTGTCTTTGTTAACAGTTACGTTGTGTTTGACAACCCTTTCATTTTGATACATGGGCTTGAATTTGAAGTAGGTCTGGGTGGAACTGTTTTTAAAAGGATATATAGTGATGAAGGAAGAAAGAGTAGTAGACAACAGCGCACAGGGCACCACACTCAAATGTATACAGGCTACTTAATCCCAGCATGCAGTTCTACATGGTTTTTGGTTTTAGTTGCTCTTCCTTTTGAACAACATGCCTCCCCTGTCATCCGTGGTTGGTGATTGTCATTATTCATTCTCAGGTTTCATGTATAAGAGATGTGTAGCTAACTGGGAGGTAGAATAAGGTAAACACTGTGTATCTATGGTCATGTTGTAGAATGGCATACAAACAGCATGCAGTACGGGCCCTTTTCATTGTGAATGTGTTGCAGTACTAGGACTGCACATGTTCAGACCTGAGAAAGACCCTGTGGGATTAAATACTTGTTAAAGAGCTGGACCAATCATGTAAATTTCACTCAAGGTCTGCAGCTGCTTCCTTTGTATATTACCAAATGTCATCCCAAATTTTTGAACAATTTAGCTGACATTTCTGTTTATTCTGGCCTAATTAAGTCATAAAGTAATATCAGGTCATAGGCAACTGTGGCATCAGCTTTCTTTTATCAAACTTAAGTTCGATCTTCAAAAAATTCTAACTCAGTACTCGAGATGATTAAGTCCATAGAATCCAAGCTTTATTTTTTGAGACCTGTTTTGGTGTCAGTGTTGTTTGGATAACAATTTCAATTCAGTTCAATTTATTTTTATACGGCAAATTTCATAACAGCATTGCCCCAAGGCACCCTAGAGGAGTGCATTCAAGAAATTTAGTTAATGGCAAGACATTAAGAGAGATGAGGAATCAAAAACTCTACCGTCTGAGCAAAAAAAAACCTTTGTGCATCCAAGGTCGACTGGCTGGCCAAGCCCATGGGTATACTGACATTATACATCACAAAATAAAATGTATGAACTATTGGACTCTGAACATCACTATTAAGTCTCTGCAGATCTTTGTAAGGTGATGGGTCCCCTTGATTAAAGGTCACGTTCGCAATGTTACATTGAGGTCAGTGGCTTTAGCGTAACACCCTGCTCTGGTGGTGCCCACACGGGGCACCAACCAGACGTGGAGAGAAGAATGATGTATATGGAAAGTGTAGGACTTATGTGGTCATGTTTCTGCACACGGTAACAATTCTAGCATCTGCGTTTTTAATATCATAGTGTTTAGTATGCAGTTTATGTTGTAATAATCTAACCTACTAGCTTTGCCTTTACTTGAGAGAAAGCACCAGACCTTTCCAGTGTTTGTGTGTTACAGGAAGCATGCTTTTGAGATGGCACTAACATGAGGGTTGAATGTGAAGTTTCAGTTGAAAATGAAACCTAGGCTTGCTGCAGCTGGACCCAGAATGAAAGGTGTCTTCCCAATACTATAACTTCCTCATAGCTGTTAACGATGGTGTCACTTGATGTTATTAGGTTTAATAGAAAAATATAACTGAATGTTATCAGCCTGTTAATGGTAATGTCATATTTATATATTACCTACCTACAGCATGTAAATGGAAAACAGTATTTGACCAAACACAGATCCCAGTGGTACACTATATCTAACCAGTAAACATGCGAAGGACTGCTATTATTCACTACTTGAACATACTGTAATATAATGGTTTACAAGATGATAAGTATGTAAATCAATTAAGGACAGTTTTCCTGAGGGTAGCTTTAGATTGAGTCCTATGTATGAAAATGGAATGGTCTGAACTTCTGTGATCTTTTATCGTCTCTGCTTTCAGTACATCAAATCGTTCTACAACCAAACATGGATGCAGCGCTATGGTGAGCCTGCAGGCCCCGAGGTGCTTACACTGTTGTGGTCAGTCACCGTGTCCATCTTCGCCATCGGGGGGTTCTTGGGGACACTGGGGGTCTCTCTGCTCATCAAGGTCCTTGGAAGGTAAGGTGACAGCCAACTTTTCTTTCTCCCCTTCTTTTTTCATCCACTTCATACTCAAAACCTATTTCTTACACACTGTGTACACAATTATTATGCAAACGTGTTTTTAAGCATTGTGATAGACACAAAATTATGTGATACCAATTTGTTCCTTGCAGAAAAATTGTTTATTATTACTTGAAGAAAAAGTGTACAGTTGTTCTGCAAGTGGAAAATACATTGTTTTTTCAGTTTGTTTCATGAACAAGCCAAGACAATATTATTTTTATATACTATAGAACTGCATTCCTTGGCTGTAAACCTCCCTGTAGCTCCCTTTAGGAGGGCCCACAGGTTTTTAGTTGGGTTCAGATCATGTGAGCTGGGGGGCTAAACAGTGGTGCCTCTAGAATTTTTGTATTGGCATGTCTGGTGGTGGGGCAATCATCATGAGGCTCAGACAAAAAATGTAGACAAAAATGTAGACAAAAATTTCCAAAGTTCATCCCAGGGTGAGAGGGTGGTGGTTCCAAATGTAATTTTCCAAAGTGGGATCCAGGGAGAGAACGTCTTGTCAAAAAAAAAAAAAAGAAAAGGGGCAGCCACAGATTTCCACAAGGTGTCTCGGTACCCTTGGTACAAAGTAATTTCCCATGGATTCCCCACTCTGGTTCAGATCTGGTGGGCTGATCATCCCACACCACTTTAGGTTTCACTGTTGTTACCCACATGAGCATTAAAGTATTGCAGTATAACCACGGATTCTTCTGTGGGAGCACCGCACCCTTTATCACCCCACTGAAGGACTCCAAGAAGCTTGAATACTCTTAACCGATCTTTGGTGTACAAGCACAGATAACAGAGTCCATCCCCTAACATGTAGCCGAAGGGAGGCAACTCTCATTTCCCGGAGTAAACTCCAACATACCATCGTCAAACTAGCGGGCTATATGTACACCTCCACCTGCTCTGTGACTCTCACCCAGCTCAACTTCAGAATGAAATAGAGTCTAGCCTTCCTCCAGGATTTTGGTTCCATAGCCCATTCTGTACACGTGAGGCGAAGCCCACTATATCTCAGTGGTATCTCTTCACCATCTGCACTCACTTGGGCTTCTTTCCCACCAGAAAGGTCATGTTCCATGTTCCTAATGTCAGTTTCAGTAGCCGGGGATCAGTCTGCCAAGGCCTCTGCCTTTGGCCTCATCCACAATGCACTGGACCCTGACCACTCTTCCTGCAGTTGCTGGGCCCACAGCAGGATGGTCCCATGTACCTTGTTAGGGCTGTTCCTGGTCAGTGTCCATGGGTAAAGTCCTGACCACCAGTCGCTTGTCCATGAGCTCCCCCACAGGCCTGGCTCCAGGGCGGGGCCCTGGTTTCCCTGTTCTGGATGAGTTATTTTGGTCCTTAGCTTTTTTTTCATGCTCAGTTGCAGGAACATAAGCTGATGCTGATGTTTTCTGTATTGTAAAATAGAAAAAGTATGGTCAAAGTTCTTTAAACTGTTTGGTTAAATATCTGTAGTTGTTTGCTAAAAACATAGTATTACCAAATAAATAACTGCCTTCTTTCTTTATGGCCTGTCATGGTATATTACCATAGTTACATCGTATACCCAGCCATCATCTCATACAGCATCTCAACTATTATATGCTCCACTCTCTGTGGCATGATTCTTTTGCATGCAGACACATCTGGATGTCTTTGGGAAAACTGGGGATTGTAATGACAGCTGGCAGCCATCTAAAAAATGGCACATGACTGAAACACACAGTGTAATGCGGGGCACAGCAAAATTGGAGCATATGAAAGGAAAGCAGAAGAGCAAAGACTATGAACTAAAAAAAAATCCAGAGACCCTCCTCAGTAGAGTTCAATTCAGGTTCCACTGACTCTAAAGTCAGAGTCACTTCTTTAAACTGACTAACAAAATGTGTAAGTTTTAACTGGTTTTAGAAGGATTCAGTCCTCACTCCACTGTTTCTCCATCAACATTTTCTGAAAAATGAAATACATGATATGTGATTTACTTTTCTCCATACAACAATTCATACCATTACCATCCAGAGATCCAACTGTGTGACTAATATACATAAGTTACCAAGATGAACATCTACACAGTGTACATAATAAAATGAATAAAAGTATTTCTTCAAGTTCATTTATTCATATAGATGGTGAGTACACACTGAAGAAAGATTTCTTGTCTGAAACGTTTGTTTTTTCCTCCACATTAAAATGTATGGTATAGTGAGTACTGTCCTTTTCCTTTTTTGAAACCATATAGATGCCAATAATACAAGATTATAATGATATTGTATGAAATGCGTGTTGTCCTCATGCCTTGGTTCAGATCTGTGAGGCAGCACCATGCAGAGCCTGACTGGTGTCTGTGGGTAATCCCACCAAAATCGAGTGAACACTCACAGACCAGCTATCATAAACTGGATTGGTCTGAGAGAATATGGGCCTCTCCTTAGTCAAGGAAAATAACTGCAGTTACATTACTAATTTACCAAAAAAAAACAGACAGAGTACTAATATACCATATTATGATATTAGATCAATGCTTTAGTTGCATGTATTTGATAATAAATTGTCATTTGGCTTGAAAGATGATTAGCTAGCAATGCTTCCAGTGACAGAAGTTCCAGTGACAGAAGTTACTGACATTTTCACAAATTGAAAATAGCATGATGTTACATGGAAAACACTCACCTTCTATTCCTACCTTACGCTCCCCACCTGAACTCTCTCCCCCTCATCTAAAAGAGTGTTATACTCTGGGTATATAAATAACCATAAAAAATGTCTTAAGGGTTAACTACCAGAACTCTTACCTGTTTCTGTTCACTCTTTTGTAAGACAGCATTCCCGTTAAATATCAGTCTTAATTATCTGAATTAAAATGCTGTAATTATTCAAACACAAAGGCACAAGAGGGTGCATAGTAACACTATTAGAAGGCTTAGTTAGGCCCAATTTTGTAACACTCTGCTTGTCGTGCTCCCTGTACATGTCCACTTCCTCCTTTCCTGCTGATTATCCCCTCGTTGTTGCTCCCTAGCCCTGTCTAATTATACCTGCTTCATGTTCCTTTATATACTCCCTTCTTGTTTTAGTTCCTTGCCAGTTGTTAAGATTTTGTAAGCTTTTGTGAAATCTGTTACATTTGCTGTAGTTCTTCTGCCCTGTATATTTTTTATTAGGTTCCTGAGCATTGTTCATTAGATTATATGTACCTGTACCCTGTTTGTTTCATTAAAACCCTTCGCCCATTAGACTCCAACCTTGCCTCTGTGCCTACATATGCAGAACTTACAAACCTGAAGGAAAGGAATTTGAGGAGCCATTATATCTGTTTTAAAGCACCTTTACTTTAACAAAAATCTGTAATAATAATTAGTAAAGTAACTGACAATATTTCTGATAAAACATGCTGCTTACCATTACCAAATCCATGATGGCGGTGCATGCACCACGCGAGGCTCAGTGTTTCTTCAGATTTTGCAAATTAGCAGTGTTATTTCTGCTCATTTCGGGTCTGTTCGTTCAGAACAGCTTTGCTTTTACATCTTACACCCGACAAGGGCTTTTGGACATAGGATTACACAACTCCGTCTGTTTTATTAACGATCTTCGATCATCCCTGAGATAAGAAGAACATCCGATGCTTCACAGGCTACTCAGTCGACCGGAAGTGCTGGAAGACGGCGCAGGGACCATAAACAAAGGCGGGGGAAACGCGGAGGGTTAACGGCTAAGCTAAGGCTTACACCGCACCGGCTTTCCCTACCCAGCGTTGTCCTTGCTAATGTAAGGTCCCTGGTGAACAAAATGGATGAGTTACGACTTCGGATCACTAACAACAGGAGACTTTTGAACTGTAATGTCATGTTATTCACGGAAACATGGCTACACAGTGGAATACCTGACAATGCTATTGAGCTAGTCGGATGCCAGACTCTCCGGGCGGATAGACTAGCAGATAATTCCGGTAAGACAAGAGGCGGGGGATTGTGCATTTATGTCAATAAAGCTTGGTGTACGAACTCTGTCATTGTTGGGAAACACTGCTCAGCTGACCTAGAGTGTCTCATGGTTAAGTGTAGACCGTTCTATCTGCCGAGGGAGTTCACCTCCACTATAATAATAGCTGCATATATCCCTCCGGATGCTAATGCCAAGTTTGCTATGAACGAACTCCAAGCAGCCATTAGCAAACAACAATCTGCACACCCCGAGGCTGCATTTATTGTAGCAGGAGACTTTAACCACTCCAACCTGAAGACAGTGCTACCTAAATTTCATCAGCATGTCTCCTGCCAGACCAAAGGAGACAAAACCTTGGATCATGTCTATACAAACATTGTTGGAGCCTACACAGCAACCCCCCTCCCCCACTTGGGAC